>JAQGAZ010000388.1:0-65508 GCA_034692225.1 Polydesmus complanatus | reverse complement strand
TAAATAAATTTTTAAAGAGATTAACCCGATTTTGAGAGTTTAGTGAATTTTTATTAAAATTAAAAGTTAAAAAAAAAAATATTTTTCATATAGTTTTTACTGTTTTTCTACTACTACTGTATTTAAAAAAAAAATTAAAAATTTACTTATTTTTAGTTTTCTATTATGAAATTATCGATGATTCGATTTACTTAAAAATTTACATGGATAATATGTAAAATGACCTAGCTGCTCTACACGATGGTGTAGGATACAAGACAGAGAGCGGTGCTCTCATTTAGAACAAAATGAACTTTTCCTACTACACAGTTTTTAGTCAAATTAAATTTGCAAAAGCACGTTGAAAAAAAACAACAGAAAAAAATAGATGCCTAATAAATATTAGCTGATTCCACTACCATTCGACGGAGCCCTAAAGGCTAAAGACTGCTCTACCGGTAGCTGTCGAATGAGAATATCAATCCCTTGGGAGAAAAAACCAACGTAATCAAATAATTATATTAAAATTTAATAACTTATTTTTTTTAAGCTAATTACATTTTTTTACAAAAAATATTTTTATTTTTCGAGAAATTTTGTTATTATTTTCAACGCAGAAATTACTCACGATTACTTTTGGGTATCATTAACCTAGACTTAATATACTAAAACGTCCGTAATGTGCTCTCTAATTAAACATTTTGTTAGGCAGTCTATATAGCGAAGTTCAGCAGGAACAGATTACTTATTTGCTTTTTATTTATATACATTTTGGCCATAATGATGAAATAAAATCCAAAACCTTAGCAGGCCTTAATAGAAGAGAAGGGGAAGCAGCGTGGGCCACATAAATGCTTCGCCTCATATACCCAGACAACGCTTTAACCAGTTCCTAGATATAGGTGGAAACTACCAAAATGGCAGCCGGTGTTAACCAGCTGATGGCGTATATGTCCCCGATCAGGAAAAGGAATAAGCTATCCAATATTTCACTCCACATTTAAGTAGTCGCTGCATGATTAAAAAAACACATGGTAGCTAGACATTGTTCCCACTAAGCTGCATCTTGCTGCATGGCTGGTTAGAAAATTTATATCTTATCAAATTACATGTAACTTTTAGTTTTAGAAAAAACTGAATCACCTAACTGTAACATATTTGTGTTACTATCTTTAAGAGTAGTCAAGATGTTATAAATAAATTAAATGCTACTTGATACTAAGATAAGTTCACTCAAAATTATGTTAATTTCATGTACAAAAAAATCAAAAATAGTTTCTTTAGTTTTAGAAACCCTGAAATCACCTAACCATAACATCTTCGTGGTATTATTTTTAGATAATAAATTAAAGACTATTTGATACTCAATGTTATTTTTATGTTAGAAAAAACTCTCTTTTGAAAAATATGATATTAAGTTAGTCTTACCTTGACTTGTTAACGTTGAAAGCACTCTGCAAATCCCAGGGTTGAATATCTTTCTTACAAGACTTCCTCAAAATGGTCAATTCAATATGCGTGGATCTAAAAACAGAAGAAGAGAAAAAAAAAACCATTAGAAATTGTTTACTTTTTTTTTAGTAATCATGTAATTCAATAGAATTTATACAATAAATATTTAGCCTACATTATTTACAGGGGAAAAAATTAAACTAAGTTGAATTTATCCGATTAGTAAATTACACTCACACTTAACTTTGAACTTTTAATATAATATACCACCCCTTCCTTTCCCCCACCTCCCCAAAAAAAAACGATATTTCTAGTGGACAAAAGTCCAACTCTACTCAAAATCAATGAATCACAAAAATTGTTTATCAAAATTATATCAATATTACTAATTAACATAACAATTATTATTATTACCTATCGATAATAAAAATGAACGAATTTCAAATAAAATACATAATTAGCCTATTATTAGGCCCACAATGATATCCGTCGAAAGAAAGATGGCCTAGCTAATACACATTTTCAAGCACAATATTTCCTCCATTGTCTTCCGCGAAGCCGAGAACAACACATTCGCGGTTACACAATAATAATAATGTTAAATAAAATTTAAAGACAAGAAAATAAGAAGACCGATAGTTGAACAGTAAATAAATACGTAGCACGAGAGCAGGAGCAAAGGCAACTTTGCCCTTTGAAAAAGAGCAAGATAATGGCGAACAGGTGTTGGTCAGCCGTTTAGGAAAAACAAAATACAACTTGGCGGCCACCTTAACCCAGCCACCACCAGATTAGGGGGAAAAAAAGCTTTTAATTTTTGATAACCTAGTTTCAGTTATTAATACATTAAAACCTCCGTACAGAAACCCGCTAGCGAATTGGAGCAAAATAAAATCAAAATGAATGCCTTTAAATAAAATTATTATGTCGCGCGTGAGTAATCAAATAAAACACCCTGTTTAATATAAATAGATTCAGATTTCTCTTAGCTAACACCTTTCCCCCCTCTCCTCTCCCTTTTGGCCTACACTCCTGCTCATAACTCGAAAAATTTATATGGGAATGTAAAATTACCTCCTCTACACGATGGTGAAACCCTCAAGTCTATCTCTCTTGGTTTTTGAGTTATTCAGCTTTAAAGTTTGGATCACACCATTTCCGACTTAAAGTTTCTCCTGAAAAATAAAAAAAAAACATATCAAATCAATGAAATAGAGACAATTCGAGACCCCAGAAATGTATTCCTGAGATTATTTTACTTCGGAAAAGTCACATGCAAGTCAATTTAAACATATACTTCATTATTTTTTACGTGTTGGCCCAAAACCCAAGATAAAAATTCCTTGATTTTGGAAATTCTGTGCGCGGCTATTGCCACGATAAAACCTAATTAACGCCTCAAATCGATGAGATAACGAATGATGGACCACGGAATTGTGTTCCTGTTGTCATTTTACATCTAAAAAGTTACTTATAATTTTTTTTTTTTTTGGTGGGTTTCTGATTTTTAATGAAATAAGGCTAAAACTAAGGGAATTTCAAAAATTCAACTGCTTATAACTCGAGAACCAGTGATTCGATTTGCAAAGAAATTTACATGGGTATTTAAAATGACCTCCTCTACACGATGGTGTAACCCACAAGTCTCTATCTCTCCTGGTTTTGAGTTGGTCAACCGAGAAGTTTCAAATAAATGCCCTGAAGGAGTGAAAGTTCAGCTGAGACGATAAAACCTTTGAAAAAAACGACTGAAATCAATGAGCTTGAGACAAATGGGCCACGGAATCGTGTTGCCGAGGTCATTTTACATCTAAAAAGTCAATTTAATCATACTCGATTTTTTGGTCAGTTTCTGATCTGGGAAGAAAAGGATTATACAGGATTTTGAAGCAAATCATACACACGAACGCCACCTAGCTTCCTAGAAACCACGTGCATGATCTGTTTATCATTGGACGACACTCTCCACTTTTAAAAATACATGTACCTTCTTTTAATAAGTCCGCAGGTTCACTGGGCCTGCGCAGGAGCATCTCTATTTTACATAATTATGTGCGGGAAATACAACTTTCCTCAAACCTCATTTTCCTGATAATGGATATTCTTTTCCAATTACGAGTACAACAACATTTGATAGCATAATTATTAAGAGAGACAAACCTTTTCTGAGTTCGAAATTTTCCACGTCCGGCGCTTTCCCCATCTAATAACAGATGCACATTATTATGAAACAAGTTAAATATAAAAAACCTTTAACTGTACCAGAATTTTCCTCTGAAACTTTTGACATAATTTGAACAAAACCACCGATAAAGTAGAACTCCTGACAAGTTTAACGTTAAAGTCGTTGGATGGCACTGCGAGGAATTCTTCCATAATATAACCTAATCTGTACATATATTATCAACTGCTGAACCTGTGATGCCATTTTTTTTTATTATTTTAGCATTTCCGAAATAACCGGTTGCTATAAATAATAGCTGTTCCTACAAATACATCTGAAAACCTACAAAATACTAAGCAAAACTAAAATCCTTGTAAGAAAAAAAAATTAACCAGTTTTTTTACTGAATAGATGAAAGGATAAACGAATAATTAATTAAACCAGAAAGGAGTTAAAAAAAAGTAATGAAATTTATATCGTATAGGCCTACAAGTACATCAAAACTTTCTAAGCTACTGTATTACTGTATATGTATATGTAGGGTATTTTTTTTTTTTTTTGACATAAAATTGAACTATTATTTATGTTTAAAAAATAAATCCGCAATCTGGATCTTTTAGCTGTGTCTAAATAAAAATTCGTCACTAAATTTTAAGTAATTAAAAAAATACAAGTTTTATCAAGAATGTACATTTGCATTACATGATAACACAAAACGAACTATAAAGAAAATTTTCGTTGATGAAACATTTATAATAATAATTATCGTAATCTTACCCCAATAATTATTTACTTTATTCTTCTAAATCCTAATTGATTTGGAAATGTTCGTTCACGTGTTGCTCGAAAAATTCAAATCCAATTTCTTTTTCGACAGCTTGTGAGCACATGGGACAAACGTTGTAAATATTCTCATCCACGTGGAATTCGCTCGGAGAATTACCGGTACTATCGGCCAGCATTAGGCCTTCGTCGTGTAAGCTATGTAAAATTATATAAAAAAAGTTAAAAAGGGAAATGAATAAGCCAAAAAATCTGAGCACAAACTAACTCGACAGCCGCTGTTTCTGGTGCTGCTAAGGGACGCGGTTCATCTGCATTTAACGATAGAAAAAATTTAATAATTTAATTATTGTAATAAAAAAATGTAAAATTATTTTGAGAAACGAACCATTAGGATTGAAGTAATCGTAAATTTCAAAGAACTGAGATTCGTGAGAGCTATTCGAATTCAGTTCGTCGAAATCATTGTCACTTTCAGCCTTGATCGCATTTAAACGGCGATAACCTTCAGCCTCCATCGCCATTTTACTTCGCTAATTTGTAGAGTTAAAATAAAAACGTTAACAAACAATAACATTTGCAAGAATCAATTTAAAAAAAAAATTACTGGAAGTGTTGGAGAGTTGGATGTTTTAAATTTCTGAAGTTGGTTTTCCATCTCTGCTACTATTTTGGCTTTTTGTTCGTCGTTTAACGTTTCTTTTAACGATTGTTGGTCCTATAGAAAATCCAAACTCTTTCATTTTTACAATTTATTACGAATACGTCTGTAGTTAATTAAATTACAATTTGGGAAAAAAATGTCAAGTGGTCCACGGAAGCAGTTCTATCCGAGTCGCTCAATTTATCCATTCGAGTGAATCCCTGTTTGAAACAGAACAATAGATGTATTTTCTAAACATATCTTGCTTTTTTATATATTATTATTATACTTGAATATATTTTTTCAACTTATCAGCTTTTTTCTCAGCATTATGCCACTCTATATATTTTTTTCGATACTCTTCAGCACACGTTTCAATTTGATTTCGATATCTCGCAACTTGGTCCTTTAACAATGAGATTTCCTCATTTTCAAGTTTTTCCTAAAATAGTTAGAAATATGAAAACCATATCAGCATTTATTAAATTGTGCATCAATCCAACCATTTTCTTCTGTAAACTTTCATTGCGGCTTTCTGAAGCCAAGATTATAGAATGCAATTTGTTGTTTTGGGATTGACATTCTAATTTGTCCACGTTCTGCAAATAATTAAAAAAAATTCTAATAACAAGTTTTTAATTATTCACGAATTATAAATAAATGCAATACTAACGCAAGCCTCTAAGGATTTCTTAGCCTCCGATAACTCAATTTCAAGTTGTTCTCTTGCAGCTTTCGAATTCAGCCGATGGTACGCTCCATATGCTAAATTCATTTCACTGTATGTGGTTTGAAATTTCAGTTTTTCCAAGTTCTAAGATGAAAACAAAAACTTGAAAAGAATCCCCCCCAAAATTAACGAGACTCAATTTTAAAATATAGACTGTACGGTTTTTAAAACAATTAATCCAAAAAAGGACGCTAGAATCATTCAAATGTTGAATTTTAACTAAAGTAATTGATAGGAATAATATATTTTATATCTATATCAGTTTTAAGGCAGAATTTCCTTACTTTTAAAATTATTAGCCTTCTTAAATACTTAAATATAAAATACTTACGCAAATTTCCAGTGATTTTTTAACTTGCTTTAACTCATTATGAAGCTTATTGTTTTCACTTTTCAACTGTGGAGAAAAACATTCAAAATTACTTAAATTGTTTTCCCAAGAATAAACTAAGCCTTTTACTTCTTCATTTATACTACACTGCTCCTGCAATTCCTTTACAGCCAATTGTTTCGAGATAGTCATTGCACCCAACATATTCTAGTTGAAATCCAATACAGAATAATCATTATTATTTTTTAACATTGAATTTCAAATAAAGTACCTGTTCAACTTTCAGTTTATCTTCTACACTCTGTAGATTGGCAGTAGACTGGGAGCAAGATTTCTCCAAAATCTCACATTTATGCTTTTGTATTAAACTGTTATTCTTATAAGATATTTCCGCGAGTCTATGTTTCTCCTAATAAATAATAAAACAATAAATTTATTTTTTAAACACAAAAAAGACCATACAATACAACATGTAGCCTACTTTAAAAACATCTCTATTCGCAGTTGCCGCGGCGAGTTTCAACTCTAATTCATCTTTTTCCATTTTCAATCCGATTATTGTTGATTGCATCTCATTAACTAAACTGTCGTTTTTCGCTATTTGTTCTTTGCTCAAAAATTGCGAGTTTACAATTTGCTCCTGTAGATCAGCTATCGTTAAATCTCTTTCCTGTTAATATTCAAACGCAATAATAGAATTTCATAAACAAAACTTTTAATTAGGTGCTTTACCATTATACTTTTTTCTATTTTGGCTTTTTCTTTAGTTAGTTCTTCAACGAGTGTTTGTAATTGACTGTTTTCCTAAAATAAAAACAATTTTTGTGAGTACAATAAGAAAATAACAAAATTAAACAATTATTCTTACCGTGGAAAGACAACCATTTTGCATTAAAATATTATCAATTTTCTCTTGCAGCAAAGACGATTGGGTCTGAACGAATTGCACCTCGTTTTCAATTTCATCGACGTATACCTCATTTTCAGATTTGAACAATTTGAAGGGAACGCTCATTCCGCGAACTTGTTGGTTGGCGTTGATGAAACAAAACTGGAAATACCCACTCTCTTTTTCGTCTTCTTTCGGCAAACTTTCCGCTGTAAAAGCGCATCAAAACACTTTTTAAGTACTCGCCAAGATTTCCCATAATACCTGCAACACAAATTAGCAAACCTAGAAATGTGACTCGTTGCGAATGTCCGCTGATTGATTGAGTGAGATCGACATCGACTGAGACCACGCAGTCGTCTACTAACCCAGTCGACCAACCCACTTTATAAATCCCGACTTTGCCTTTATCATTGCTCTCTGTCGCTCCTGCATCCTCTCGCTCTGTTTCGGGCTCTGGCATAACCACGTATTCGCATTTGATATCCGCATTGCACGAATACAATTCCTTCACGTCGGTAAATACAATTTTTGCAAACGAGCTATTCGGATCGACCCAATTCACGCGGACAAATTGATCTTCGCCGTCCGATTCTTCCATTTTATCCATCAAAACTAGAACAATCGTCAAATAATGGCCCCCTGATATTATTACTCAACGATAAATAATTAATTGGTAATAACAATCTTTATTAATAATAATACTCACAAAAATTACCAATGAAGCAAACAGGAAACAAGACTTCCTGATAAACACAAGACCACTGCGTAATAAAACTTGTAAATTGTTATGCTGAAGCCAACCAAGTCACGTTGTCGAAAATTCGAATAAAACAAATACAAATCTGAGAAATAAATGTATTAATATGCTTAAAATTATTTAAATATTACAAACTATTTTTAAAAAAAATTTTAATTACAATAGTTATGGTTAAATAAGAACATAAAAATCTAAAATTATTAATGGTCGTTTAAGGCGGGGTTACAACACTGGCCACGAGCATTATGGGTAAATACTTGGGGAGGATAAGATAAACACAAGTGGAATTTGAGTCCTTCCTGAACTTTCGTACCTTACTACGGTAGCCTTTGAACATTCCTTAATAATAATTTACTTTAAAATAGGCTACAGCATGGAGAGGGGAATTTCATTACAGAGAAAATTACGTATTTTAACAGTTCAAAAATCAACTCATCGAATATTTTCAATAAATAAGTTTTATTATTTTTGCGACTTCAAAACTCACAAAATTAATAACAGAAAAAACTAAATAGCTCCTACTCTCAATTTCGCAATTTATTAAAAATTTTAAAAACTTTTCCCTACGAAATAAATACAGTAGGCCTATTATGAAATTCTGAGATTTTTTTTTTTTATAAGTTATATTAATTTTATTCTACACGCTTATTAAAAGTTATTACAAGTAACTCATATTCGTAATTTAAATAATTTTTTAACAACTTTGAAACCGTATGAAATTTAGTACATGAAATTTATAAATAAAACGTAACAAAAAAATTTTGAGTAATATTCCTTAATGCAGCATCAAAAAATCCATTAAGTTTTGCCGGTACCGGTACTATTGGTTTAAACTCCTAAAAACGTTATCATAAGATGCTATACAGGGTTTTTTTTTAATAAAAAAAAAGCACCGGTATTAAGTTACTATTTAGCTTCTTATTTACCTAGAAACTCTTCTTTCGCTGGCAAAGATTTGGCATCTATTAACGCTTTATAACGCTTGAAGAGTTGAACATTTGTTTCGTTGGCAGCGTCCAAATCCTTATTTGCCTGGACAATACCCTGGGTCGTCGCTTGAATTTTATCTATCAAATCAGAAATAACGGCGTCGAGACTAAAAGAAGAAAAAAAATAAGTAAAATTAATAAACATAGACATAACTTTTTAATAGAAATAAATATTAAAGTTACTCTTCCTCTGGCGACCTATCTTCACCCTGCACTACAACATGCATAGAGGTTTCAGACTCTTAAAAAAAATAAAAATAAAAGTTATAGAATAATAATTATAAAAAAATTATCTTTTAATTACGAGCAAATTTTACCTGATGAATTTAAGGTTGAAGAATAAACTGGATTGTAATAAGTGCCTCCCGGTGATGCGATTTTCCAATTCGGGGCTGGCGGGGCCTCCACCACCTGCTGTGGGTGGCCGGAACCTTGCGACGTCGACGACTGAATCGAAACGGAGGCTGCGCTGGCGGCGGACGACGCGGGGCTGAGGAGCCCGGAACCCTCGCCGTCGCCTTGATCCTCTTCAACCCCCTCGTCAACCTTTTCTTTATCAGGCCGAGAGCTTAAATTTAAACCACCTTCGCGTGACATCTTCAACTAGATCAAAATTCGAACCGCGTTCTACCAAATAAGAAATGGAATGCGATTGAAAAACCGAAAAGCGACGACTTTTTATAATAATTGACAAAAATAAACATTGGACTCGACACAACCATTTTGAGGGTAGTATTTGCATATTTTTTGAATAATTAATGACCCGCGGTCGCGCTACAAAATTTTAACTACGGCAATAAAAAATTGTTGTTGATCATCTCGACGTGTGAGTCATATTTATTTAAAAACAAAATTAAAAAGAAAAATAAATAAAATTAATAATATGAGTGAATATTCTGTAAAATACTCAAAACTAAAAAAAAAAAAAAAAATTAAATGTGATAGTGTTTTACATAAAGTTACTAAAATTATGGTAATAAACTAATATTAATTTTAATACCAAAAAAAAAAAAAAAAAATGGGATAATAATTTACATCAATTGGTAGTCATTGCTCAATGTAGCAATATTAATTGGAGAAATTAAAACTGTGCGTCTTTAATTTTCAAATATCAGTTTTTTCTTATCTTCTAACTCCATAATTACGAGTATACTGTTATTTTGTGTAAATTGAATTTATTTTATAAATTTATCTAACACACTATACTTGTAATTTAAATAATAATTTTAACTTCTAATTAAACTTTGTTTAAATTAAAGTAACAAAACTTTGAAAATTTAGAATAAATAGATATCGTATCAAAATTCCACATTTTTGTAAATAACTGCCAGAAAATATTCTGCAAAATCTGAAAAAATTGGTTACAATTGTTTAATAATAATTATGTAACAAAAAACGTTTCAATATTTTCACCGTCTAGGAAAATGAAATTCATATCAAAAAGACTTGCTTTATTTTTGCGATTTAAAATGTCGCACCGACAATAATAATTATTATAGCAAAACGGTATATTTGAAAAACAAGAATCTTTGAAGTAACAACATACACAGTAATTATTTCCCTACAGAATTCTAGTACTCACTCACTCTGTAGATTGATAGTCTATCGATGTGTTAGTTAGGACCATTTTATGCGCCAGAGTTCCGCTAGCCATTTTAATTGCCGTGATTATAATCAGAGTTTTATAGATTTCATATTTGGAACCATTTTACAATTTCGAAGCGTCTGAAAAATAAAAGCTCTTTGAAGTTTAATAGTTTTTAAACGCAATAATAATAATAATTTACCTTGAGCGCCTTTTAACTCTCTATAACGCTTGAAGAGTTGAACATTTACTTCGTTGGCGGCGTCCAAATCATCATTTGTCTTGACAATAGCCGCGACCAACGTGCTTATTTCATCTATCAAATCAGCAATAACGGCGTCTTGACTACAGAAAAATCCAGTGTATTACATTGATAAGATTACAACGAAATCGTTTATATATAATTGAAATAAATTTAAATACTCTTCCTCTGGCGTCCGATCTTCACTCCCTGCTGGGCAATCCTTACGTTTAGACCCTTAAATAAAATTTTAAAAAACAACCAATTTTTTCTCATTAAAACAAATAATCATGAACGAATTTTACCAGATGAAGCGCTAATTGAATCTGAATTATTATCATTGTTTAATGCAGCTGGATTGTGATCCGTTTTTTCAATGAGGCCCAATTGATGTTTTTTAAACCATTCATCATACATTCCCGCACGGAGTTGATCAACGCCTGCTCCAGGAATGTTGGCTATGTCATACTTGGACGACACCCGTCTGGAAGATGAAGTAGATCCAGTGCTTGAGCCATTTTCGTCTTCAATTTCTTCAATCTGTACACTCACTTGACCCATGTTCACAGGCTCCTGCATAGTAACAGCCGGTTGATCTTCCGATTTATTACTGTTTAGATTTTCAGGATTTAAACTACCGTAGCGAGACATTTTTCGTACATGTAGAGTAAGTCGAAACCAAAATGTTCAAAGCGGAAAAGGGACGTTGAAAATGCCTGTATTAAGGTCACGAGAATAATAGAAAATCCACAAACAGTAGGTTTGTCCGAAACTGAAAAGGTCTCAAGTATATACTTGGGTGGGACCTAAGCGAAAAGGGTGAGAATGGGTACAGGAGCAGAGGAGCGGGTAAAACGAACAGGGATGTCAAAGTTTTGCTTAGCTCAGGCATAATTTTGCTAAAATAAACAACAACAACAACAAAAAAACAACAGTAAAATAAATTATGGATTGTCAAATTTTTGATAACTAAAAATAAATAAGTGCATAATTGAAATACATGTACTGTAATATAAAATTCCAAAATGCAGTACTGCTCAGCTTCATAATAAAAGTAAATAAATTAAAGTTCTTGCCTGGAAGTCAATTTCACAATTTAAATAAATTGAGTTATCAAAACACCTATCGAAGTAGGTCTACTGTATAATATCAGTTAAAAAGAAATTAAAATACTGTACATGAACGTAAAATTTTCCGATAATCGATCAATAATATGGAAAACTTTATACTGTAAATATACTTTGACAACCTTTCATTCCTAATCCATTTGCCTTAGATAAACATAATTTTCTACTTCGATGACGTCGCGCATATCCTTAACGTCTAAGTTACTGTCAATAATAAATTTTAATGTTAGTTCCAACATAATTTTCCTTTTTATATTTGCGTTTTCCGCATAATATCTTTCGCGACTCAATAAAAATAAAAACAATAATTATTATAAAATTTCAAAAACGAGAATGAAATTTAAGTTGAGAAAATGCGGTTTCAAACCTGTCTTGCTTTGGTTCCGTTTCTTCGGTTTCAACTTGGAACACGTGGACGAGAATCGCAGTTCCAGCCGTTTCTACCTCTGTCTCGTTCTCATCTTCACGCTCGCTTTTGTAATAATAAACGCGATTACCGAAATTGCCCTTTTACAACACCAAGGTGTTAACAAACATCGGGCGAGCATGATGACGGCTGTATACTGCAACTACATTTTTTGTTTCCTTTTATACCTGCAAACCTACAAAAACGTTAAAAAAATTCGTTCGTTTTTGCATCGATTGGCGTCGCTCTTGCTGGCCGACGGGGACATTTTATCTCGGAAGCACCAAAAATCTCTAATCAAAATGTGCGGGAGAATGTCTTTTTGGGTTGCGCTTATTACCGGAGTTTTCGTTTCAATGAATTTCCTCGGAGGATTTGTCGGCGGTTGGTACACGATGAGAAACTTGAGCACTTCCGCAACAGCCATGTACTCTAATAATTATTATTGGTACGTGCAGTTGGCCGGTATGACGTGCCTCTGCTTTAACTGCGCCTCGGTCCTCTCCATGTCTACTTTTCTCAACCTCACCGTCTCTGCTATTCTAGCTCTCTTAGCCGCGATTGTCCAAACGCAAGTTGAAGATCGAAAACGCTGTCCGGGGAAAAAAGACAGCAAACCTCGCACTCCGCAAACCATATCCGCCAATCAATTGCGCCACATGGAAATCAGCGATCTGGTCGACGATGCCAACGACTGCTACTCCAAGTTTCTTTTTTTGACTCTTGCTATGGAAATGGTTTATCTGGTTCTATACACTAAAACTTTCGAATTTCAGCAAGTTGGAGAATATAGTTTAATGTATTTAACATTTCATTACATCGTTCACACCGTAAACCTCTGCCTCAAAACGCATTTCGGATCCGCAGTTAACTCAACGGTAAGTATGTACACTTTCAATGATTTCTAAAAAAGAAAACAATAATTAATACGTTTCCTAAAGGCAAAAACAATTTCTCAAAAAATATAATTATTGAAAAATATTATTATTCTCATGGTTTTAAAGAACAGTAATATAATTTTTAGATTTCCAGTAATGAGTGGTACATTATCTATTTTGTTATTACATATACAACACAATATTTTATTAGGTTTAATGTCTTTCCAGCAAATGAGTTTATCCTGACCAAATTTTACCGTCAGAAAACGGAAAATATTATGACCTACACCGTAATACACTAATAATTCATCCAACTCTAAAGCGAAATGTGTCACCGATCATCAAGTTTAATTAACTCAAAGCCAATCGAATGAAAGCACACTCCCCGCGCTTCAAATAGTTGAGCCAAACAAATCAAAATTAAATACATCGGTGCAGTATTTATCCAGCACATGCAGCAGGCTACGCGTTGTTTCCACTCTCAATTAGCCTACATTTTGAGCGAAACTACACCTATACGTCCAAATAAATTAATTAAAACGAGTAAAAAAAAAAAATCAATAAGTAAATATTCAAACGCGTGTCAATTAAAATTAAAACAATATTAAAGTCTTCTCCTTGGCGAGTGCCAAAACAAAAGCTGGGTTCATTTGGGAAAACAGCATCGTCGATCGATCATTTGTAATGTCGGAATCTGTGTTGAAGACAGCTGGACTTCTCGCTGTCGTCCGATGGTACCGTTTCTACGGTTTCAAAGTGAATAATGATCCTTCCAAAAACAATAATGACGTTGAAAATGAAAAACTCGGTCGATCTCGAGAATATTATAACCGGTGTCATTTAATTTTCGTTTCTTTACTTATTGTTCTGTTCCTGGTGAGTTCTGCCGGAGGAGAAATTCACTATGGTTTAAGTAATTCTTTCAATTGGAACCGGATGGCCATGATTTCCTGCGTATATTTCAACTTCGTAACTATCGCTTTGTGCTACTACAAAACATACCGTAACGTTCAGCGTACGAGCAAATTCCTGCGCGATCTGGCCACACTCAGCATCAGTTTCGACCAAGAATCTGCACCTCGAAAGAAACAATCTTACTGCGATTACAATCGCAAACTTTCGTGCAAGCTTACGATATACTTTTTAATTCTCATGTCAATTGGCTTACTTGGATTTGCTTTAACAATCTGTTATTACCCGAATATTTCCGCGACGGAAAATCACAACGATCCCATTTTAATTTTCACCAGCGTATCCAGCGCTATTATAGCCGTTGTCTTTGCCATCTTCGTCAGTTCTCTCGGTTACTTTTTGAACATTTTGATGCTCGTCGTGTTTCAGATGCTCACGAATCTAATTAAAATTCAAGCGAAGTTGGATAGAGGTGAGGCGTGGGAACGTCGGACGCCACAAAGTATCGCTAATCATCAGTTAACTCATCAAAAACTTAGTAATTTAGTCCAACAGGCCGATCGCTGTTTCTCTCCGATTCTGTTTTACACTTTGGGCTCGGAAATTTCCACTTTGATAGTCTTCACTAAAGCTCTTCAATGGACTCAGTTTGAAGCAACAGGCCTCGCCTTCCTCGGTTACTACTACGCGCTGGTCGTTTGCACTCTCACCGTCAAAGCCAATTACGGAGCCGAAGTCAATTCAATGGCAAGTTCATTTTTTATTACGATGATTATTACTTCCAAACAACTAATATAAAAAAAATTAAATCTTAATTTCGAGTTAGATTTAAAATGAGACTTAAAAATTAAAATACGTTGACGTAGAAGTTAAAATGTCTCCGATAACTGTTTAATATTAAAATTATAGCCAACTTTAGACTTATTGATTTTAAAATAAATTTATAATCCATTAATTAAGCAATTACTTTAAACATTTCCCTACGACCGTAATCAATTTGTCTTAAATAAACATATTTTTCTACGTCATAAGTCCATAATGTTTAAGTTACTTTTAATGAAATTGTTTGGGTCAAACATTTTCTTCATATAATATATTTGCGCTTTCTGCGTATATGAACAAGGGAGTCTCAATCCTCTTCAACAACTTTAAAATAGGCCTACAAAGAATAAAAATTCACCAGAGAAATGAATAAAGATTTCAAAGAACAAATGCAATTAAAATTGAGAAATTGCGGTTTCAAACCCATCGTGCTTTGGTTCCGTTTCTTCGGATTCAATTTGGAGCGCGCCGATGAAAAGCGCAGTTCCAGTCGTTTGCACCTCGGCCTCGTTCTAATCGTTGCCGTTTCTTATTTCGTTATAAACGCGATTGTCGAAATTTGCTTTCTACAAAATCACGAGATAGACAGCTATAGAACGAGCATGATGACGGCCTTGCACTCCAACTACATTTTCTGTTTCGCCCTATATCTGCAAACCTACAAAAATATTAAAATAATTCGTTCGTTTTTGTATCGATTGGCATCGCTCTTGCTAGCCGACGACCACATTTTACCGCCGAAACATCAAGAATCTTTAATAAAAATGTGCGGGAGAATGTCCTTTCGAGTTTCGCTCACTACCGGAATCTTCGTTTTAATTAATTTGGTGGGAGGATTCGTCGGTTGTTGGTACTTGGTGAAAAACTTGAACAATTACACCACAACTATGTTCTCTAATTATTCCATGTGGGTGGCCGTTACGATAACCGTCAGCTTGTTTTGCGTCTTCGTCATTTCAATAAATACGTTTCTCAACCTCACCGTCTCTGCTATTCTAGCTCTCTTAGCCGCGATTGTCCAAACGCAAGTAGAAGATAGAAAACGCCGTCCGAGGGCGAAAACCGGCCAACCTCGCACTGCGCAAACCGTCTCGGCTCATCAGTTGCGCCACATGGAAATCAGCGATCTGGTCGAGGATGCCAACGATTGCTTCTCCAACTTTCTGTTTTTGACTCTTGTTATGGAAATGATCTACTTGGTCCTTTACACTAAAACTTTCGAAGTTCATCAACTTCGAGAATATGGTCTAATGTTTTTAACCTTTCATTACGTCGCTCATACCGCAAACCTCTGTCTCAAAACGCATTTCGGTTCCAAAGTTAATTCGATGGTGAGTGCATCCTCAATTATTTTAAAAATAAAAAATAAATTAGAGTTGTATACATGTAGATCCAAAAAAAAAAAATAATGATCCGGCTCTTACAGTATTTGTTTTACTCTCTCAGAAATTATTGCTAACTGCGCATACAGTGCATGCAATAGAAGCATAATAATTATCATTAATACGGGTATATGGCAATATAACTCATAAATAATTTCCCTTGAGTAAAAATTACGGGACCCTGCCCACGCAAAATCTCATCGTAGTCTAAAGCGAAAGATGCAGTGATCATCAAGTTTAATAATTATCACAATACCAATTAAAAGAGAGCATATTATTTCACGCCACAAGTAGCTGAATCAAACAAACGAAAACCAAATATCTCGTTTCAGTAACCTATTTATCCATCGCACTATTGCATACAGTTTCTTCGACTTTCAAACCAATTAAATTAAAACAAAGTAAAAGAAAATCAATAAGTAAATATTCAAACGTGTTTCGACTAATAGGAAAATATTGATTTGCATTACCGATAATTACAAGCTTCTCCAGACTTTTAAGCGCCGAAGCAAAATAATGTTGAGTTCATTCGGAAAACAGCATCGTCGATAATTTTGCAATGTCGGAGTCTTTGTTGAAGAAAGCCGGACTTTTCGCGATCGTCCGATGGTATCGTTTCTTCGGTTTCAAAGTGGACAATGCTCTTGGCAAGAACCAAAATGACGTTGAAAATGAGAAACTCCGGCGACCTCAAAAAAATTATAATCGCTGTCATTTAATTTTCTTTTCCGTCCTTATTTTTCTCTTCACCTTGAGTACCACCGCAGATGAAATTCACTACACTACTAGCAATCCTTTCGATTGGAACCGTATCGCCATGATGTCCTGCGTATATTTCAACCTCGTGGCTATCGTTTTATGCTACCGCAAAACATACCGCTACGTTAAGCCTCTGGGCGAATTCCTGCGCGGTCTAGCCGCACTCAGCCTCAGTTTCGACGAAGAATGTGGACCTCGAAAGAAACAATCTCGTAACTGCGATTACAATCGCAAACTTTCGCGCAAACTTACGAGTTGCATTCTAATTCTCATGTCGATTGGCTTAGTTGGAATTGGTCTAACTTTCAGTTTTTACCCGAATATAACTTTGACCGAAAATCCCAACGAACCGATTTTAGTTTTAACATGTGTGTCCAGCGCTATTATAGCAGTGGCTTTTGCCATCTTCGTCGTTTCCTTCGGTAACTTTTTGAACCTTTTTATGCTCGTCACGTTCTGCATGCTCACGAATCTAATCAAAGTTCAAAAGAAGTTGGATAGAGATGAGGTGTGGGAACGTCGGACGCCTCAGAGCATCGCTAATCATCAATTATCTCATCAAAAACTTAGCAATTTAGTCGAACAAGCCGATCGCTGTTTCTCTCCAATTTTGTTTTACACTTTGGGCTCGGAAATTTCCACTTTGATAGTCTTCACCAAAGCTCTTCAATGGTCTCAGTTTCAAACATCTTGTTTCGCTTTCTTCATGTACTATTACTTGCTGATCCTTTGCACTCTCACCGTCAAAGCCAATTACGGAGCTGAAGTCAATTCAATGGCAAGTCGATTTTTAAATACAATTTATTCCCTTAGTTAATATAAAAAATTATAAACATTTATTTTCAACCTATTATTAAATTTTATACTATTGTCCTTAATATTATACACAAAGTATTAGGCGCTGCACACATGTTCCAGTAAAATGTCACAAAATACAACACTTCTAGTACGCTTTTCTTAAATTAAATATGCCAAGTGAATACAAATTATAATAAGCTTCAGAACTTAGGCTAAATTTTCTGATGGGAGCGAGGGTTTCTTTTTCCCATCAGGATAGCTGGCTTCAGTAGCCCTAATTGATTTTGGTATCCATTTGTCCATATACCAGTAGGTAAATGAATCAAAATTAAAAGCCACTATTAACCTACATTTTGTGCTAAAGTAGGACTAATAAATTAATTAAAACGAAAGAAAGAAAATCAATAGGCAAACATTTTGAAAGTGTTTCAATTAAATAATTAACTTCCATTACTAAAAGTGGTTACAGCAAAAGCCGAAATTAAAGCCGAATTCATTGGGGAAACAGACATCGTCAATTATTATTGTAATGTCAGAATCTACGTTGAAAAAAGCCGGATTTCTCGCCGTTGTCCGCTGGTACAGTTTTTTCGGTTTAAAAATAGATGATGTTCTTTGGAAAAATAACAATGACGTTGAAAATCAAAAACTCAATAGACCTCAAAAAATTTATAATCGTTGTCACTTAATTTTCGTTTCCATACTTACGTTCTTGTACTTTGTAAGTACCATTGGAGGTGAAATTTACTACGCTTTTAACAAACCTTTCGATTGGAACCGTATGACCATATCTTCCTGCATATATTTCAACATGTTAACTACAGCGTTATGTTACTGCAAAATATACCTGAGCGTCAAGCCTCTGAGCCAATTCCTGCGCAATCTGGCCACACTCAGCCTCAGCCTTGATGAAGAATTGGGACATGGAATGAAGCAATCTTATTGCGATTACAATCGCAATCTTTCGAGCAAACTTACCCGCTATGTTCAATTTGTTATGTTCATTTGCATACTAGGTATCATCTTGAGCGTCGTCTATTTCCCCAAAATTTCTATGACCGAAAAACCCAACGATCCAATTTTAATTTTCATTAGCGTGGCCAGCGCAATTATAAGTTTGACTTTCGGCTTCTTTTTCAATTCATTCGGCAACTTCTTGAACGTTTTTATGCTCGTTCTGTTCCATATTCTCACGAATCTCATTCGGAATCAACTGAACAACGTTCAAGCCAAGTTGGAGAAAGAAGAACATCGAACACCTCAAAGTATCGCTAATCATCAGTTAACTCATCAAAAACTTAGCAATTTAGTCGAACAAGCCGATCGCTGCTTCTCTCCCATTCTGTTTTACACTCTGTGTTCGGAGATTTCTACTTTGATAGTCTTCACCAAAGCTCTGCAATTGATTCAGTTTCAAACATCTTTTCTCGCTTTCCTCATCTACTATTACGTGCTGGTCATTTGCACTCTCACCGTCAAAGCCAATTACGGAGCTGAAGTCAATTCAATGGCAAGTTCATTTTTTATTATGATCTTGGTTAATGTAAAAATTGTAAACATTTATTTTCAACCTATTATTAGATTTTATATCACAGTATAGTCCTTGTTATATACTCATCACATTTCGCGGCAAACATGTTCCTGTGAATTGCCATAAAACATAACAGCTCCTAGTAAGATCTTCTAAATAAATTATGTTAATTGAAAACCCCAAAATGAATAACGTACAAAATAAAATCAAAAAGGCGCCAGGGTTTCGTTTTCCAAATACTATGGCAATAACCGGCTTCAATTGTAATTGATTTTGGTACCCATTTTTCCATACACAAGTAGATATAAATGAAGTAGATCAATCAAAATTAAATACCACAATTGCATGTTGTTTTGACTCTCGAACCTATACATTATGTGCTAAAATACACTTACCCTTTCTAACAAATTAATTAAAACGAAGGAGAGAAAATCAATAGGTAAACATTTGCACGTGCTTCAATTAAAATTAAAACAGCAACTTCCATTATAAAAAGTTGTAAGCGCGAGAGTCGAAATTAAAATTGAGTTCATTCGGAAAACAGCATCTCGGCAATTGAATAATGTCTGAATCTGCGTTGAAGAAAGCTGGACTTGTCGCTATTGTCCGATGGTACCGTTTCTTCGGTTTCAAAATAGATGACGATCTTTGGATAAACAAAACTGACATTGAAAATGATAAACTGAGTCGACCTCAAAAAATTTATAATCGTTGTCATTTGATTTTCGTTTCCATACTAACGTTACTGTTCCTGGTGAGCACCGTCGGAGGTGAAATTTACTACGCTTTTAACAATCATTTTGATTTGAACCGTTTCACCATATCTTCTTGCACTTATTTCAATCTCTTAACTATTGCCTTGTGTTACTTCAAAATATACCGCGACGTTAAGCCTCTGAGCCAATTCCTGCGCGACCTAGCCACACTCAGCCTCAGTCTTGACGAAGAATTATTAGAAAATCAAAAGAAGCAATTATTGTACTGCGATTACAATCGCAAACTTTCCAGCAAACTCACGCGTTACGTTCTATTTGTTATGTCGATTTGCACCGTAGGAATCACTTTGAGTATCGTTTATTTCCCGAAAATGTCTATGACGGAGAAACCCGACGACCCAATTTTAATTTTCTACAACGTGTACAGCGCAGTTATAAGTTTGACTTTCAACGTCTATTTCAATTCGTTGGGCACCTTTTTGAATATTTTTTTGCTGGTTCTGTTCCATATTCTCACGAATCTCATTCGGAATCAATTGAACAAAGTTCAAGACGAGTTGGAGAAAGAAGAACATCGAACATCTCGAAGTATCGCTAACCATCAATTAACACACCAAAAACTTAGCAATTTAGTCGAACAAGCAAATCGCTGCTTCTCGCCGATTCTTTTTTACACTCTGTGTTCGGAAATTTCCATTTTAGTAGTCTTCATAAAAGCTCTTCAATGGATTCAGTTTCAAACGTCTTTTATCGCTTTCCTCATCTTCTATTACGCGCTGGTCGTTTGCACTCTCACCGTCAAAGCCAATTACGGAGCCGAAGTCAATTCAATGGCAAGTTCATTTTCCATTACAATTTTTTTTTTCTAAAGTAGCTAATAAAACATTTTATTTGAGCGCAATATTTTTTAATACTTCTTATTAATTACCGTATGTATGGGCCTACTCATGTGCACTATCCCAAAATATAACAGACTCAAAGGTCTATAGACTTGTAGTGAGCTGCAGGTCTAAAAAAAGTTACCGGGATAATTGATTAAAAAAAAATAAATAAAAAATTAAATACCCCCCAAATAACTACAAATTAAAATACAGCAGGCTTACTATAAATTCCACAGCTTCAGTAATTGATTTATTATTGTGCTGTATTAGGCTATATTATGCTTTTATTATCCTCTTTATTTTTTCATGTGCTTCGCGCAAACGAAGAGTTAAGTCTACTGTAGCCTATTTATCTTTTAAAGTGACTGTAAACCTTCACCGTCGATCACGATTATGTCGATTAAGTCAATAAAAGTAAAATAAAAGCTATAGTAGCCTACACCGGAGCAATTATTCATTTCGACATAACATAAAATAAAGCCAACAACACTGTTGATACCCGCGTAATATGATTAGACTAATGAAATGAGCGAACTAATTACTGCCCATTTATAATGCACACGCGCATTGTAAACACTTTTATATTGTACGTGGGCGCTGACGGTATTAAATTAGCAACAATCAATTAAATTTGTTTGCTCAAATTAATCGAGACATTAGAAAGAAACATAAACTGAAAACTCACCGAAAATAACTACTTTGTCCGTAGAAAAACTTCTAAAATTATGCTCCGGCATAAATCTGTAAATGCGTCAGTCTTTGAAGAAGCCGGATTAACCCAGATCGTAAAATGGTACCGCTTTTTCGGTTTCAAATTGGAGCATCAGCCGAGTGGAAACCAGGAGCCCAAATCCAACTATTTCAAACGTTTCCAACTCATTTTTGTGATAATTATTTGTCTACTGTTTGCGGCAATGTCTTTCGGAACTGAAGTGCACAATTATTTAACGCGTCCCTTAGATTACAACCGACTCAGCATGATATTGGCGGTTCAAACGGGCTTCGTTTTCAATGTTTCAGCTTCGGTTTATTGCTACGTGAGCGTCAAAAAATTGAGCAAATTTTGGCATCGATTGGCTTACACAGTCTTAGATTGTGACAAAAACTTTTCGATTCAAAGCGACGAGAAATGTTTGAGTAAACTCTGTCTAAAGTGGTCCAAACGAGTGACGGCGACGTCTCTCATATTTCTGCTCTTCAGTTTATCAGGCGCAGTCATTTCCGCCAATTTACCCACAATTATTAGTCAAAACGTAATCAACAATTTATGGGGAACAGCTTACAGGGTCTTTAATTTTTTGATTGTATTGGTCTGGAGTATTTTCGTCGGTTCCCTTTCGACGTTCCTTAATTCCTGCGTGGTGCTGGTCTTTGCACTTTTGTCAAAAATTTTGCAAACGCAATTGCGGGATGATAAACAAAAAGTGGATGATGATGTCGATCTGGAGAGTAAACGCACAGCTGATACCGTGGCAGACCATCAGTTGAAACATCAGAAAATGAGTTCCTTGGTTGAACTGGCCGACGAATGTTATTCGCCGCTTCTGTTCATCACTTTGATGGCGGAGATTCTCATACCCATTCTATTCACCAAAGGTCAGCAATGGAGCACGATTGGAGGAAGCAGTTTTGCTGTTCTTGTCTATTATTACGTCACTATGGTTATCAACTTTTGTCTCAAGGCGTATTACGGCTCCAAAGTCAATTCTTTGGTAAGTCTCAAAACTTTCAATCTAAATTTAAAAAAAAAAATATTTCCAAAATAAAAAATTATTTCTTTTATACACTTTCGCTTACTCCTAACACATACAAATAATGCAAAAACGATCAATAGTAATTTGAGATATTAGGTGTAGATATGTTAATAATATTAAATTGATTGACATATTATTTTTTGTTTGTTGATTAAAACAAAAAATAATTACCCGATCGATGATTTTTATTAGTAAGCTATTTGCCCCTTCAAATTTCTCTTAATGTAATTCGATCAAACAAAATAGCCAAGACAGCGCCGCAATAAAATGTGAAAAATTAAACGAGCACCGGCCTATTACAAACAAAATGAAGTCTTCAATATTGCAAGAAGCAGGAATGAAATCCATCGTGAAATGGTATCGTTTTTACGGCCTGAACGTCGATATTTCATCCGATAATTCGTCTAAGAAAGACTATTACAATCGTAAAAGCCTATGTTTCATCTTTGGATTGCTAACCGTTCACAATGCATTTTTCTTCATTACCATGCCCATCGTGAGTGTCACGGAAAGCAGTTCGGAAATTCTGTACATCATCGCTATGAGTTCCGGAATGATTATCGTCATCAGCGCATTAATCCAAACTCTGGTTACGGTCAAAAGAAATAGTCAATTCCTGCACACGTTGGCTGATTTCATTCTGAAAGTCGACGACGTAAAAAAAAAAGAAAAGCTAGTGAAATTAATTAAAACATGCGGGGTAATAATCACCGTCATTACAGTTTCAAACGTGATGACAGTCTGCTACGGAACTATGCTAACCTTAAATTTCGATTTCTTACGCCATTACGAAAAAGGTACGCCCACGTACTGGCTAGTATTAGTCGCTCTACTGTTTCGAGTGATAATCGGAATTGCTATATGCATTTTCGTGTATTCTATTTCGTTTTTTTTGGATGTTTACATTCCGTTCATCTGCTATTTAATGGGGAGAGTGATGGAGATCTATCTCCCTGAAGATGATGAAAATGCGCTACATAAAAAAAGAAGTTCTGAAGAGATTGCCAATCATCAATTATTCCACCAAAAATTCAGTTCCATGATCAAAACCATGGATAAACTTTATTCGGGTTATTTCTTGATTTCGATGGTCATCGAAGTGTGCCAGCTCGTCGCTTTCACTCAATCTTTCCGCAATCTCACTTTTACTTTCGGTCACATGTGGTTCATGGCCAACTTTTACCTAAGCCAGGTTTTGACTTTTCTAGGGAAAACTTATTTCGGCGGAGATCTCAACAATAAGGTAAAAAAAACAAACAAATAAATTAATCAGTTACAGGTTTTTTTTAATTACTTCTTGTTATCAAGATTCAAGTTTGAGGATTAAACTTGATAAAAATAAAAACTGAAATCTTGGAATTTCTGTAAATTATTTTTGGTTCTAAAGTTCAATTTTCACAATGAATTCTTTTAAAAAACTGCAGTTGAATTATTCAACATTTTCTTTTAAATAAATATATAATTCATGAGCCATTGCACCCAAAGCGAAAGGTGCAATGCTCATCGAGTTTAATTATCCAAAAGTCAATCGAATGAGAGTACAATTCTCGCTACCAGTGGATGAACAAAACAAATTAAATATCTCGTTTCTATATATTATTATCCAGCTTAATTAGATGTTGTTTGAGCGAAATTACAATTACATTCCTTAATTAAAACGAGAAGGGCAAAAAACCAATAAAAAATACTAACAGTTGCTCAAAATTAAAAGGGGTTATACAATCAAATAAATTGTTCAGAAAAGCTGTTGAGTTCATTCCAGAGATCAGCATCGTCATTTGTCATGTCAGAATCTGTGTTGAAGAAAGCCGGTTTTCTCGCTATTGTCCGATGGTACTGCTTTTTTGGTTTCAAAGTGGATGACGATGATGATCTTTCACAAACCCAAAATGACGGGGAAAGTGAAAAACTCGGCCGACCGCAAAAAAATTGCAATCGTTGCCATTTAATTTTCGTTTCCATTCTCACGTTTCTGTTTTCCCTGAGTTTCATCGGAAGTGAAATTCACTACGGTTTCAGCAATCCTTTCAACTGGAATCGCATGGCCATGATGTCCTGCGTATACTTCAACCTCTTAACTATCGCCTTGTGTTACTACAAAACATACCACGGCATTAAGCCGCTGAGCCAATTCCTGCGCAATCTAGCCACACTCTGCCTCAGCTTTGACCAAGAATTATGTAATCAAAGGAAACAATCTTATTGCGATTACAATCGGAAACTTTCGCGCAAACTCACGCGTTACGTTCTAATTCTTATATCGATTTGCGTTGGAGGAATGGTCTTAATCATCATTTATTTCCCGAAAATATCTGTGGTGGAAAACCGCAACGAGCCGGTTTTAATTTTCGTCAGAGTGTCCAACGCTATTATAAGTATAACTTTTAACATTTTTGTCAATTCGTTGGGCAACTTTTTGAACATTTTTATGCTCGTTCTATTCCATATTCTCACCAATCTAATTCGGAATCAGCTGAACGCGGGTAAAGTCACGTTGGAAAAATTGGAAGAGATGAGTCGAACACCTCAAAGTATCGCTAATCATCAGTTAACTCATCAAAAACTTAGCAATTTAGTCCAACAAGCCAATCGCTGCTTTTCGCCGATTCTGTTTTACACTCTGTGTTCCGAAATTTCCATTTTGGTAGTCTTCTCAAAAGCTCTTCAGTGGACTCAGTTTCGAACCCCAGGTCTGGCTTTCTTCATCTACCAATATGTGCTGGTCGTTTGCACTCTCACCGTCAAAGCCAACTACGGAGCCGAGGTCAACTCAATGGCAAGTTCATTTTTTTTTAACGATATAAAATATTCCAACTTCCTATTAAATATTTAAAAAAAAAAAAAAAAAAAGGAAATAACATCGATAACTAGTTAATTTATATGGCAAAACAATTAACAGATAAATAAAGACGTAAACTTATTTATCTAATCAATGAAATAATTACATTAATTTATATTAATAGTTATGTCATTAAAAAAATCGATTTCAATGTTCGCAATAAAATATATCGGCGAAAGTGTAAGGAATGTGTATTTTTGTTGTTGTTGCTAAAACCGTCAAGATGAGCAGCAACGAACTTGAAGAAGCTGGTTTGGGAATTCTCGTCAAATGGTTTCGATTTTACGGATACTTCGTGGAAATTTCTTCGGCCAATCCGTTAAAAAAAAGTACAAAACACCGATATTACAGCTATTATCAATTCATATTTTCCGTTTTGTTAATAATTGTATTCTACATCTTTGAGATCCTCGGCGGAAAACTTAAATTTAACCGAAACATTTTTGAAATCATCCACGAAATTGCAATGAGCTCCGGAATGTTTGTCATCTTCTTTGCTCTGATTCAAACCTTCGTATCGATTAAAAAAATTAGCCGTTTCCTACATCACTTGGCTCGATTAATTTTGGAAATGAGCAGCAAAAATAATTCAGAACGACAAACGTTTAAAAAATTGCTTAAACGATATTTTTATCTTCTTACAATCGCCGCCTTATTTTACAATTTCATGTTAACTTACGGATACATCATCGAAGTGAACAGAAACTTTTTCTCGCTCCCACATCGCTCTCCGTTTCGCATCGCCGTCTTTTCGAGTCAAATGATTTTCGGAACCGCGTTGTACGTTCTCCTGGCCTCGCACACTTATTTTCTCGACATTTACATCCCGCTCATGTGTCACGTTGTGCAAAAACTTCTGGATAAATATTTACCAAAAATTGACAATTTCGATTGCCCAAAACACGGAGGCGCGAGTGAGATTGCCAAACAACACCTGTTGCATCGCAAATTCAGTCGTTTGGTAGGCATGATGGATGAGCTGCATTCTTCGTACCTACTGGTCTCATTGAGTAGCGAACTCCTCATGCTCGTGGTTTTCACCTACTCTTTTCAACATCTTCAATTTACGTCGGAAGAAATGTGGTACATGATCAATTTCTATCTCAGCCTGGTTTTGGCTTTCGTCAAGTGCTTTTTCGCCGGTCAACTCAACTCTAAAGTAAGATAATAACAAAAATAATACCGACGTAGCCTACATAATCTTATCAAATTTTAGATCCAAAATTTCAGAGCTTATTTTTTTATTTTCATTTTTAATTAAGATCATTGTGTAACCTGCAATAATAATAATTGCACGGTAAATAAAACTGTTTATTAAACAGCTATAATTTTCTTAAGTTACATTATTGATTTCTTATTAATCATCAAAAATGCATTTGCTAATTAAAATTGTTTGACTCTAATTTGTTTCTTAAGTCACATTAATTTCAACAAAGTATAGGCGTTATACCCAACTGTTGCATAACGTTTGTTTTTGACTTATATGAGCTGAGCGCATATTGCTTACTGAAACATGTTTAACGATAACAACCGATCGGGTTTCGGTTTATTAATAATCATGTTAAAGTATTGGAGCCTGAACTTCGAAAAGGCTAACAAACCAATTTTAAATAAATATTTAATAACGTTCAACGTAACGGTATCCGCAATCACGTATTTAGTCATCAGTTCCACATTCTGCATGCAACTGAATGACACCGGTCAACCAATGTACCCAGAGATGATTATGGTATGGTTAATGGTCAACGCTAGATACCTGGTCACAATTGCTGCTTAGACATGGGCCATCTATAACGCGCCTCACTACTTTCGGTTGCTCCACGGACTCATCTCAGCCGTTCGCAGCATAGCCGATGAAAACGCCCGTTCCCGTTGCGTTCGAAAAATTAAATTCATGTCAATAACATGAAAGAAAATTTATCGGTCATCTTCGTCGTCACCAACAAAATCGGGAACGTTAGGAGCGTCATTTGGATCTACAGTTTGACTCTCTTAACATCTTCTCCCATGTTTTCCAAACAAATTAAATTAACTTATTAATAACTCGAAATCGAGCAGTCAATAAATTGAAACCTTAAAAAACTAACGTACCGCAATAAATAATTAATTATAAAATTGATGCATAAAATGCTCTCAAACGAAATTAATAACAGTACAAACGTCATCCACACAAATAAATAATAGTCACTGAAAACATTTTTTTCCGATCTAAACAATTAATAATATTAATACAATAATTATTGCATGTCTTATAACTGTTGTCTCATTTTTTCAATTTGCTGATCACAATTTGCGCACTACAGTAATTTCATAACTTCGTTCAAAGCAAAAGCTCGCTCGCGTATCGAATATGGCTACGAAAAACGACCAAGCGGGTTTTGAGCTACTAATAAAAGTGTTTAAATTGTGGGGTTTCGGTTTGGATTCGGCCAAACCAATTTTTAACAAACCATTGATAGCTTTTTATCTGATTATAGTAACAACCACATTTTGTTCGGACAGCGTCATCATGTATATTCAAATGTTTGGCATTGGCCAAAGCGTCGATTACGAGATGTTGGGAGTGTGGCTGCTAGTTATTTTCAGTTATTTAGTCACGATCTTCGTTTATATATTAGCCATACGTTCAACCCCGCACTATTACAGACTTTTCCACGGACTCATCGCCGCCGTACGAAGCATCAGCGATGAAAACATTCGTTCTGAATGCGTTCGAAATATCAAACTCACTTCTAGAAAAACCATGTTACTTCTACTTATCAGCATTTTAGCTTCTATAACTACGAACATCTACCACAAACAATTTATGAATAAGTTCGGAGAAGAAAAATCCTATTTCGTAATCAACAGAATCGTTCAGTCCGGAAGCTGCTTTTGGATTCTAACCATGGTCACCTTCTACATCTTTTCCAATTGTTTAGTAATGACAGTGTGTAAAGTCATTGTTAAGATAATTGAAACGCATTCAGCGGCAATTGCACGTCCGTGGATGGTAGATGAAAGTATTTGGGAAAACCAGCATTGGTCGCAGCAATTTCCAATTTCCGGGCGCCGTGGTTTGGTTAATACAATTCGCACGCATCAGAAGATAAGTTCATTGGTTGTAGAAACCGAAAAAGCATTTTCTGGGTTTATGCTCATTTGCGTTGCGTTTGAAATCACCATCTCTATCGTTCTCGTCAAATTAGCCACTATAAAAGATGGAAATTTCTTCGTCACCGCGCAATTCTACTTACCCATTGTCATTCTATTGTTATGGAAAGCTCATTATTGCGCTAAAGTCAACGAAAAGGTATCCTATTCATTTCATTTACAGAAAAAAAAATTGTTCCAAATTCCTCCTTAAGCTTAAGTTTCCGATAACTAAACTCGTATGTAAAAATGTCAAAAAAACCACCAATAAATATTTTATCTGGCAGCACAACTAAAGGAATAACTAATTAATTACAAAAACAAAATTAATCCATAAAAAAATAATGTTCTTTGATAAAAATAAAAACACCACAAATTTACTTATTTGGTTCCAAGGTAAACATACATTTTTTAAAAGAAGTGTGACAGCTTAAAAGTGAGTAAAAACAAACAATATCACCACAAATCAATATTGGTTATTGAAAACATTGCCTGCACTGCACTTTACTTCTAACCAATTAATGTCTTTAAAAACCTTCTTTTTAATTTCCACCACTACAACCATATACAACACACCAATTTAATCGGATTTCAATTTTGCCACGACATAAAAAGATGTCCAATTGTGTAATGAAAATGTCACCAATAGCCACAAAAAATTCTCGAATGGGCTTTGAGCTGCTCATGAAAATGTTTAAATTTTATGGTTTCGGTTTGGACTCGGCGAAACCGACTTTAAATAAGCCGTTGATGGCTTTTTATTTAATCGTAACTTGCGTTACATTTTGCACAGAAAGCACAATCGAATTCAGGCAAATATTTGACACTCACCAAAACTTGAATTACGAGATGTTGGGACGTTGGTTGTTGATTAATATCAGCTATATGATCACCGTGTTGGTTTATATCTTAGCCATCCGCTCAACCCCGCACTATTTTCGACTTTTCCGTGGACTTATCGCAGCCATAGAAAGCATTAACGATAAAAACACACGCAATCAGCGCGTTCAAAATATCAAATCTGCGACTAGAAAAGTGATGGTTTTTATAATCTGCATATCAGTTATGGCTGCTATGAACCTCTTTCAAAAACAATTTTGGGGCATATACGACGAAGAAGAAACCATCGCCTTAATACACAAAGTCACCAATGCCGGCAGTTTACTCTGGGTGTTAACAATAGCTATGTTCTACATCTTCTCTAACTGCCTAGTAGTTTTCGTCTGTCACGTCATCGTAATGATCATGGACACTTATTCAGCAGCAATTGTACTTCCGTGGGAGGTGGAAGAAATTATTTGGTCGGAGAAGCAACCTCTTTCGCATCAAGTTCCAGAATACAGACAACACCAATTGGCTACATCAATTCGCACTCATCAGAAGATAAGTTTATTAGTCGTGGAAACTGAAAGGGCCTTTTCTGGGTTTATGCTCGTCTGTATTGCATTTGAACTTGGAATTTCCATTGTTTACGTCAACTTAACCATGATAAAAGACGAGAACTTCTACAATACTGCTCTGATGTATTCTTGTGTTATTATTCTGTGGTTGTGGAAAGCTAATTATTGTGCTGAAGTCAACGAAAAGGTAGAAAATTAATTTTATAAAGCAACCAAAATTTCTATCATTTTCTCCCATTCTCTCATTTTTTATTTGGTACCCCATAAAAGTCGAAAGTCAATGTAGGCCAATTACAAAAAATTTAAACACCTCTTAAAACAAATAAATAATTATAATAATAAAAACTACCATAAAATAAACTTTTTGCGGCTCTAAAAACGTGCAGATCTAAGTAGCTGCCTACAACAGCCGCTAATTTCCAACAAACTTTGATGTAGAGGTCTATACTCCAAAGTAAAAATATTATAAATCAGCAATCAATATTCGATACAGTTAAAGGATTAAATAATTAATTTCAAAATTAATTCATAAAATGACCGTCAACGAAATTAGAAACAATTACAAAGCTATTTAATTAACTTTAACACACAAACATTCTTTTTTTTTTTTTGTTGAAAAACAAGACAGCTTAAAAGTGAGTAAAGGTAAACAATATTGCGACAAATCAATATTGATTATTGAAAATATCGTCTCCAAAACACTTCAGATCTACGACATTAATTACACCAAAACCTTTTTAAAAATTTTCATATTAACTTTTACCATTCTTTGCTCATTCTACTAAACATTACATATTAATTTTATCCTTTCACTCAATAACGCTCAAACAGTCAAAGAAAGATGTCTACTTGCATTTTGGAAATGCCGCCAATGGAACCAAGAAACCACCAAATGGGTTTTGAACTGCTGATGAAAATGTTTAAGTTTTGGGGTTTCGGTTTGGACTCGGTGAAACCGACCTTAAACAAACCGTTGATGGCTTTTTATTTGATCGTAACATTCGTCACACTTTGCACAGAAAGCACAACGAAATTCATGCAAATATTTGGCATTCACCAAAGCTTGGATTACGAGGTGTTGGGATTTTGGGTGCTGGTTAATATCAGCTATACGGTCACCGTGTTGGTTTATATCTTAGCCATCCGCTCAACCGCTTACTATTTTCGACTTCTCCGTGGACTTATCGCAGCCATAGAAAGCATCAGCGACGAAAACATACGCAATCAGCGCATTCAAAATATCAAATCCGCAACTAGAAAAGTGATGGCCCTTATAATCTGCATATCAGCTATGTCTACTATGAACCTCTTTAAAAACCAGTTTTGGGGCACATACAAAGAAAAGGATTATTACGCAGTAATATACAGAGTCACTCATGCCGCCGGTTTACTTTGGCTGTTAACAATAGCTACCTTCTACATCTTCTCTAACTGCCTAGTTGTCCTCGTCTGTCACGTCATCGTTATGATTATGGACACCTATTCAGCGACAGTTGTACCTCCGTGGGAAATGGACGAAATTATTTGGTTGGAGAAGCAACCTCTTTCGCATCAAGTTTCAGAATCCAGACAACACGAATTGGCTAAATCTATTCGCACTCATCAGAAGATAAGTTTATTAGTTGTGGTAGCCGAAAAGGCCTTTTCTGGGCTTATGCTCATCTGTATTGCATTTGAACTTGCAATTTCCATTGTTTACGTCAAATTAACCATGATAAAAAACAGGAACATCTTCGTTACTAGTCTGATGTATTCTTGTATTATTATTCTGTTGTTATGGAAAGCTCATTATTGTGCTAAAGTCAACGAAAAGGTAGAACATTCATTTTATAAAGCAACAAAATTTCTCTCATTTTCTCGTATTCTTTCATTCTTTATTTGATACCTCATGAAAGTGAAAAGTCAAGGTACCACAAACAATTCAAGCTCTTCTTAAAATAAATAAATAATTATAATAATAAAAACTAAAATAAAATAAACTTTTTGGCTCTAAAAACTCTTAAAGTAAAAATATTAAAAATCCGCAATCAACATTCCATACAGTTAAAAGGTTAAATAATTAATTACAAAATTAATTCATAAAATGACCTTCAACGAAATTAGAAACAATTACAGTGCAAAGTTATTTAATTAACTTTAACGCACAAACATTCTTTTTTTTTTTTTTTTTGAAAAACAAGACAGTTTAAAAGTGAGTAAAGGTAAACAATATTGCCACAAATCAATATTGATTATTGAAAATATGGTCTCCAAAACACTTTAGATCTACGACATTAATTACACCAATACCGTTTTAAAAACTTTCATTTTAACTTTTACCGTTCTTTGCTCATTCTACTAAACACTACAGTAACCCTCAAATTAAAAAAGATGTCTACTTGCGTTTTGGAAATGCCGCCAATGGAACCAAGAAACCACCAAATGGGTTTTGAGCTGCTGATGAAAATGTTTAAATTTTGGGGTTTCGGTTTCGACTCAGCAAAACCGACCTTAAACAAACCGTTAATGGCTTTTTATTTGATCGTATCATTCGTCATATTTTTCACTGACAGCACCACCATGTACCTGCAAATGTTCGGCATTCACCAAAGCATGGACTATGAGATGTTAGGAGTGTGGCTATTGGTTATTGTCAGCTATACGGTTACCATCTTGGTATATATTTTAGCTATACGCTCAACCCCTTACTATTTCCGGCTTTTCCACGGACTCATCGCTGCCATCGAAACTATTAGCGATGAAAACATTCGCATTCAGCGCACTCAAAACATCAAAACTACAACTAGAAACGCGTTGGCTCTTGTCATTCTCTGCATATCAGCCTCTCTTACAATGAACATTTATCACAAACAGTTTTGGAACATGCTCGATGAAAAAGAAACCTACTTCATAATAAATAGAATCACACAGACCGGAAGTTGTTTTTGGGTCCTAACAATAGGTACCTTCTATGTCTTTTCCAACTACTTAGTGATCCTCGTGTGCCAGGTCATGGTTATGATTATGGACACATATTCAGCGACAATTGTCCGTCCGTGGGAGGTCGACGAAAATATTTGGTTGAAAAAGCAACTTCTTTCACATCGAGTTCCAGTTTCCGGGCAAGACGGATTGGTTAAATCAATTCGCACTCATCAGAAGATAAGTTCATTGGTGGTCGAAGCTGAAAAAGCATTTTCTGGACTTATGCTCCTTTGCATTGCTTTTGAACTCACAGTTTCCATCGTTTATGTCAAATTTAACACGATAAAAGATGGAAATTTTTTCGCCACCGCACAGGTCTACTCTTGCGTTATCATTCTATTGTTATGGAAAGCTTATTATTGCGCTAAAGTCAACGAAAAGGTAGACCATTCCTTTTATTATAAAGAAACAAAATTTGTTCCAATTATCCCATCACAAATTGTGTTTGTAAAATAATGTCTCATAATGTCGCACAGTTACAAGATTTAATTCAGAACTGTTTACATACTGACTTATGATATAACATTATTTTACTGCACACTTGTTTAATTGTTTAAGTTATTGTTTTTTTTTTAAATCAGCAATCAATACCCGACATAATTAAAGTAATGCAATGTATTACACGCCAAAATAGTTAATTTCCAAATTGATGCACAAAATGCATGCCTCTAAAATAATTAAAAATATCTTCGAAGGTTATTTATCTGGGCTTCAATGCAAAATAAACTTTTCAAAAAAGACAGCTTAAAAGGATGTAAAACAAACAACACGTCGACGCAAATCAATACTGCTAATTGAAAATAATAATTGTTATTGTCTCCCTGATCTAACCTTCAGATGAGAGCAATAATATTAATGCTGAACTCATTTACCTCATTCTAATTTACTTATTCATTTCGCGAATTATTTTACACATTTATTTTCCCTTTAAAATAATAATAATAATAAAAAAAATGTCCACTTGTGTTTTGGAAATTGAACCAACGGTAACAAAAAACGATCAAATAGGGTTTCAGCAATTATTAAAAATGTTTAAATTTTGGGGTTTCGGTTTGGACTCAGCAAAACCAACTTTAAACAAACCGTTGATGGCGTTTTATCTGAGCGTGGCAATAGTTACATTTTGCTCAGACAGCGTCATCATGTACGTGCAAATGTTCGGCGATAGAAAACACATTGATTACGAGATGTTAGGAATATGGTTGCTAGCCAATATCGGCTATTCAATCACCCTCTTCGCGTATATCTTAGCCATACGCTCAACCCCGTACTATTTCAGACTTTTCAACGGGCTTATTGCCGCCATTGAAAGTATCAGCGATAAAAACATTCGCACTCAACGAGTTCAAAATATCAAACACACCACTAGGAAAGCCTTGGTTCTTCTCATAATCAGCATATCACTTTTTATCACTATGAACATCTACTACAGCCTATTTTGGAATATGTTCAGAAAAGAAGAATCCTACTTCGTAATCAACAGATTAATGCAGGCTGGAGGTTTCTTTTGGGCCGTAACAATAGCCTCCTTCTTCGTCTTCTCCAACTGCTTGGTGGTTATCGTGTGCCAAGTCATCGTCATGATCATGGACACTTATTCAGCGACAATTGTGCATCCGTTGAAGGTGGACGAAAATATTTGGGTAACTAAGCAATGTTTGTCGCATCGAGGTTCGGTTTTCGGAGAATGCGAATTGGTTAAGTCAATTCGCACGCATCAGAAAATAAGTTTATTGGTGGTGGAAACTGAAAGAGCTTTCTCTGGATTCATGCTACTCTGCCTTGCATTTGAACTTACAATTTCCATAATTTATGTCAAGTTAATCACCATAAAAGATGGGAATTTCTTTACTACCGCCCAATTCTACCTGCCCATTATTTTTCTATTGTTTTGGAAAGCTCATTATTGTGCTAAAGTCAATGAAAAGGTATCACATTTACTTTTTAATTTAAGAGAAAACATTATTTTGTTACAAATTTTCTTTCTCATTTCATTCAGATTTAATGTAGGCCTATTTATAATGTATATCAAACGTATTTAAAAACTCAATTTTGGGCACAATTAAAGCAATAAATACATATAGTGAACAAGAAAATGTTCAATGAAATTAAAAACACCTTTATCGTTATTTATCAAATGCCAGTGCATTTAGAAATAAAAAAAAAGTGTAGAAAACAAATGTTCACAATCAATAACGATTATTAATAATATTATTTTCAATACACATCAGAAAAAGTCAATTAATTACTGTATATTAATAAAATTAAAAGCATCATTTTTATTTTCACCCAAGTCATTTTAATTTGCTTAATCATTTACTCAGTAACTACTTTTCAACCATCAGTCATGCGACTTGGTTATCATTTCATTTGAAATTAAGTAGCTGTCCAGTTGGGCATCGGAAATGAACGAAAATACTGACCAAGCAGGTTTCGAGCTACTTTTGAAAATGCTTAAATTTTGGGGTTTTCATTTGGACTCTGCAAAACCAACTTTGAACAAGCCCTTGATAGCTTTTTATATAATCATAACAATAATCGCATTTTTCTCAGACGGCATACTCATGTACATACAAATGTTTGGCATTCACCAAAACCTACATGTAGACTACGAAATGTTAGGAGTGTGGTTGTTGGTTATTGTCAGCTATTCAGTCACCATCTTCGTTTATATCTTAGCCATCCGAGCCACCCCTTGCTATTTCCGGCTTTTCAACGGTCTTATCGCTGCCATACGAGGCATCAGCGATGAAAATATTCGCCATCAGAGCATTCAAAATATCAAATCCGCCTCTGTAAAAACCATGGTCCTTCTAGTGATCTACATAGTACTTTCTGCTGCTTCAAACATCTATCACGAGCAATTTTGGCTTGCGTTCAAAGAAGAAAAATCTTACTACGTAATCAACAGAATTACGCAAATCGGAACCTGCTTTTGGTCCGCAACATTAGCCACCTTCTACATATTTTCCAATTGTTTCGTGACTATCGCGTGTCAAGTCATGATTATGATCATCGATACGTATACCGCAACAATTGTACGTAAGAAAGAAGTGGACGAAAATATCTGGGAGAAGCAACATCCTTCCCATCGAGTTCTAGATTTAGGACAAAGCGGATTGATTAAGTCAATTCGCGTGCATCAGAAAATCAGTTCATTGGTGGAAGAAGCCGATGGAGCTTTTTCTGGGCTTATGCTCATCTGCGTTGCAGTTGAACTCATAATCTCCATCGTTTACGTCAAGTTAATCACCATAAAGGACGGGAAATATTTAGTTATCGCGCAATTCTACTTGCCCATTGTCATTCTCCTGCTAAGGAAAGCTCATTATTGCTCAAAAGTCAACGAAAAGGTATCATACTCATTCTATTATAAGGAAAAGAATTTGTTAAAAATTTCTCCTCATTTTAATGTTTCCTAACATGTGTTTATTTATGATTGGGGCTTATATAATTTTATATTGATAGTTGCTGAGAGTGCAACATCATATTTATAGTTTAGATCACCTTAAAACTGTGTTTCTGAATCTTGAATATTAAAAGGTCGCTACTTAATTAATAAGTTTAATAGCAAAACAATTAATCCATACGATGCCCTTTATCGAAATTAAAAGCACCATCATCGTTATTTACCTGGTTTCAAGGCCCATTGAGCTCTAGAAAAACAAGTGAATAAAGCAAATGCAATTGCCACAATCAATAATGAGTATTGAGAATATTTTTAATGCCTTTGAGACACGTTCAATTAACAATATTACTCCAATTAGAAGCAGCGTTTTATTTTTAATTGGATCCATTATATTTTTATTTGCTTACTCATTTAGCTACATTTTAAACACCTATCACATTAATGTCATAATTTCGCTCGCTTTCATTTCGTCCGAAATTGAAAAGCTGTCCACTTGCGCCTCAGAAATGAACGAAAAAACTGACCAAGCAGGCTTTGGGTTACTATTGAAAATGTTGAAATTTTGGGGTTTTAGATTAGACTCGGTGAAACCGACTTTAAACAAACCCTTAATAGCTTTTTATCTCATCGTAACAATGGGCACATTATGTTTAGACAGCGTCACCATGTACATGCAAATATTCGGCAATCATCAAAGCATTGATTACGAGATGTTAGGAGTATGGCTGCTAGTTAATACCAGCTATTTAACCACCATTTTCGGGTATATCTTAACCATCCGTACAACCCCTTATTACTTCCGGCTTTTCCAAGGACTCATTGCCGCCATTCGAGGTATTAGCGATGAAAACATTCGCCTTCAACGCGCTCGAATTATAAAATCTGCTACTATAAAAATGCTGGCCCTCCTACTAATCTACGTATTACTTGCCGTTGCCTCAAACATCTATTACGGACAATTTTGGGCTTATGCAGTCAAAGAAGAAAAATATTTCGTAATCAACAGAATCACGCAAATCGGAAGCTTGTTTTGGGCCGCAACATTAACTACGTTCTGTATGTTTTCTAGTTGTTTAGTGGTCATCATATGTCAAGCCATTGTTTTAATCATCGACACGTATACAGCAACAGTTGTACATCCCTGGGTGGCGGACGAAAATATTTGGGAGAAGCAACAACTTTCGCAAAGTGTTCCAGTTTCGGGACAACTTGGATTGGGTAAGGCAATTCGCACGCATCAAAGAATAAGTTCACTGGTGGAGGAAGCCGATAAAGCTATTTCTGGACTTATGCTCCTGTGCATCGGAATGGAACTCATAATCTGCATCGTGTATGTCAAATTAATCTCGATAAAAGGCGGCAATTTTCTGACTGTCGGTCAATTCTACGTACCCAATATCATTCTATTGGTGTGGAAAACATTTGGTTGCGCTAAAGTCAACGAAAAGGTACGTCAAGTTTTCATTGATAAAAGTTTAATATTGATATTAAACTCATCAATAATTACAAAAATAAATGACTACATAAACATAAAAACTTATAACTACAAAAACGAATATTTTATCATTTTTGAAAGCTATGCGTTTTATGGAATACAAGTAAAAAATTTTTTTTTAAAACGCAACCAATTCCAATAATTAAAAAAAAACCTCTCAAAATTAATATCACCCGTTACCGTATATAATACTTAGTCAATTTAGAAATATCACATTGACTCAATGAATTGCATGCACGCAATAAATAAAAAAGAAATAATGGCAGTTAATTGAGAAATTACATGTAGTTTATTAAATAACTATTAATGAAACTAATTTCCAAATTAGCTACTATTGATTATCTATTAAATAAATACATTTAATTGCTCAATTACATTGAAAGCCAAAGCATTTCTACTCTTAATTATTGCCTTTGCATTTGTCTCACTTCCTCATTCACCGTTCCCTCCAACTGGCAAAAATGACCGTCTTCTTGCTAGAAAAACCTATTAAAAACAGCGACCTTGCCGGTTTCGAGTTAGTGGTAAATTTAATGAAACTGTGGGGTATAGGCATCCACCCCAAAAAATTAACCGCCCCTGTTTTTAATCGCTACATAATCGGGTGCATCTTGTTCATAGGACTGGTGACATTCGCCGTAGCCAGTCCCATCCTCTACCTCCAAATGGTCGACAACGACGTGGAATGTGAGGTTATGCCGATATGGGTCCTGATCAATGCCAGCTACTTGGTCACCATTCTGACTTATGTGTGGATCATCTATACCACCCCGCACGCTTTTCGCCTCCTTCGTGGCCTCGTATCAGCCATCGACGATATCGATGATCAGGAGGTTCGCTCACGATGTGTCCGAAGAATCAAGCTCATGTCTAAGGTCATCCTCGCTTCCCTCGTCGGCTTCATCTCCTATGTGGCAATTACTGTCGTCATGAATGGCCAATTCTACGGAATACCCATGAAGGACAAGACCACCCTCGACAGAATCACTAACAAAATTACCAATATCGGGAGTTGCATGTGGATTTCCACGCTAGTTTTATTCTACGTTTTCGCTAATTATTTAGTGATACTGGTCGGCCAAACTATCATCATGTTAATAGACGCCAACACGCATGAACCGAATGAACAGCAATTTCCGGTGGAAGAAAATATATGGGAGAAAAAGCCTCGTGCTTATCAACTGTCGATCGCTGCGAAAATCGTGCGCGCGATTGATATAAATAGAAAATTAAAATCGTTGGTGAGTGAAGCGGACCGAACGTTCTCCGGGCTTATGCTCCTGTGTTTGAGCATGGAACTCTTGGTGCCTGTTGTTTATGTCAAATCTCTGTCTGCTCAGAATGGAAATTTTTCGCTCAACGCTAATCAATATTCCGCGGTTATCGTGCTTTTTGTATGGAAAGCTTACTGCTGTAGTATAGTTAATGACAAGGTGCCATGCACGATCTTTACTATTTTGTTTAATATATTTTTTTATTACTGGTTCAATTTCATAAACTGAAAACGTTGAAAATATATTCTGATAAGATTATTTATTTTAAAATAAAGTAGTGAGGTCAATCTGTTCTATTGAATAGTCAAATGTACATGTACTCTTATATTACAAAATTATGTCTAACTGTACTATTTATTTGAATTTTCTAGTTGAAATCATCATTGACTTTGAGGAACGTTCCTAACTCGCTGCAAGACCTGGAACACTGCTCGGCTGTAAGTTCTTTAAGCGCTTTCAATTTAAAAAAGACGTTTTCTATTATTTTCTGATAGGAACACGTGAATTACATTTTGTATCTCAACGAACAACTGATTAATAAAGCGGAATTAACTTACGGCGGATTTTTTCCGGTTAGGAAAACATTCATTTTTACGGTAAAAATCTCTTTTAAGTTTTTGAATAAATTTTATAAAAATATTAATAAGTATGGTAATTATGTTTTTTTTTTTTTTTAGATTGCTGGAACCGCTCTCACTTATGCTCTAGTGCTCAATGGAATAGGATCGGGATAAAACTACAAAAAGTCATCTCTAACAGTCCCAAAAATAGTGCTATATTTACATTAATAAATAATAAAAATAGAGAGGCTGCGATTGATATGTTTTGTGACGCACGGATAGGCTTAGTTTACAATAGCCACCTTTAATAATACATCCCTTAAATTATAAAAAAAAAAAAATTATAATTAATATGCTAAAGAATCTAACTTAAATTAAAGGTAAAAACTACAAGAAATTGTTTCTATCTTTATGTCAAAACGTATCAATCGCAACCGTTATATTAAAATTATGTTACAGTACTGTACTCAAAACAACAAGCAATCTAATTGTGATAATTATTGTCATTTTAAATTCGCAAATAATACACTTCTATTAATTATTAAGATGTTATAAATGCTTGTTTTGTTTCTTTTTAAAAACAACCAGCCTTTTATTTATTATCTCGTACTGTACTTGTAGGCCTACTCGTTTGTGCACATTAATTATTTTCAAAATACCGGTAATAAATTTCTTACGTATTGATATTCTTGTTATCAATTCAAAATGCTATAGCCTAAATTATAGTGCATGTTACATGTAAGCAAATTAAAAATAAACAACAATAGCCTAACTTCCCCCAAATTTTCATCTGATTTTCATAATTTTTTGTGATTATTTCTAAGTAAAAATTTATTTATTTATTTATTTTTTTTAAAGTTTCATTCAAAACCTTAAATGCTAACTAATAATGGTGTTAAAAAATAACCGTCAACTCATTCTATTCGTCAATTCCATTCGAATCAAATGTCAATTTTTTCCTTCTTAATATATGGCAAGTTGTGATTAACTTCAAAACTTAAATATTAGACTAAATTTTGATGAAAAAATAGAGAAAACGCAAAGTAAAAAAAAAAGTAAAAAAAAAAAAAGAACACGATTATTAACATATTTTTCTTTTCTTGATGCTGTTCCTCGTTGCTCATTATTGTTCTGAGCTCATTTTTTTCAGCATAGAACTCATGGCTTACATATAGGCCTACACACCAACTAAAAGAAATGGCTAAAATTTGATAAATATCTATGTTCTTTAATGCGCTGCACTTAAATTAACAAACAAATTTTTAATTGAAATTGATGACGCTATTTCACCAATCATCAACTAAGATGACTGATCCTCTTTAATGCAGCGTATTAATTGGAGTAAACATTGTTGCTAAGCTATTAAAATAAACACTGAATTTAATACTAAAATAAAAATAAATTAGCAAAAAAAACTATTGATGCTTATGATTGGAACATAATGGCTCAAGTAAACATTGTAAGCGTAAAGTCCTTAACGGATAAAATAAATTCGCGGTCGGCGCATGAGGTACCAAAAGCGGCGGAATTGTACGAGCGAACGGGCTTTTGGCTCATCTTTCAAATATTTCGCTATTTCGGGTTCCGTCTCCAAGAGAGTCCTCGAAGCCATCCCTGCATGAACCGCTATCACGTCGGTCTCTTTTTAAGCTTTACCTTCGTGTCTTTCGCTACTTCTTGTTATGTAACCAGCCGTTTAGTTTGGAAGACAGATGGCACGTTGGACATCGAAAGCCTAAGTTTCTTCGCCTTTACTTCGATCGGCTACTTCGTCACCATTCTACATTACAGCATCGGCGTGGCCAATGCACGAAAGTATAGCTCGTTCATCAGGAGCGTGTCTTCCGCCATAGACCTCATCCCCGATCTCCATAAAAAGCGAAAAGCAGTGTTGTCGATCCGTCGCTCCTCCTACGCTTGGACAATCTCTATCTTAGTCTGCATGCTATTGGCTTCTTTCCCAGGTTGGGACCTAAGCCAAAAGATGGAAGAAAAAGATAACAAACAGATTCAAGCAGTTGTTTACTTAATTAACTCCCTGTTCAACATGGTTTGGGAAGGCACAATCGCCACTTTCTATTTATTCTCCAACGCTCTCTTGTTCATCATGTGCAAGACTTTAAGTGCTTTAATTGACATTTATTTAGAATCAAAAGTAAGAATGGAAAATTCGGCAAATGACGTGTGGGTAGAACCGGAACAGCGGGTCGATGGGGAAATGAATGAGAAGTTGGATATTCACCATAAGTTGAGTATGCTAGTGGAACAGGCCAACTCGAGTTTTTCTCTCTTTCTGTTATTCTCGTTAACCATGGAAATCGCATTTTGCATCAGCTTCATTAAGCTTCTCAGTATTAAAAATGGAGAATTGTCCTCGGGGACTTATTCTAACTCTTTTCACGTGTTGTTAATGATCGGCAAGGCTGTTGCTTGCGCGAATGTTAACGACAAAGTAACTAACTTCAAACCGCTTAAAAGAATTTTTAATTTCAAATAATTGTCTTTTTTAATAATTATTTCAGTTGAAATCGAGTTTGCAGTTAAAAAAATTACCAAGTACCAAACATTTTTTCAACGTAAATTAAAAATAACTATTCACCAATAATTATCTACATTCAATCTTGGATTATTTTGATAGGATCAAGTGAGCTACATTTTGTACCAGACTGATCAACAGAACAGCAGAGCCGAGATAACTTATGGAAACATATTCCCCGTCACCAAAACCTTCATTTTTACAGTAGGCCTATTTTTATTTAATTCATTTTTAAATTATACAGTAATATTATACTGTATATTTTTTAAAATTATAATATAGATAGCAGGCACCGCATTGACTTATGCTTTAGTCCTTCAAGGAGTATAAACACCTGACTAACAATTACGATCAACCAAACTTCAGACCCAGGCAAAATATTGAAGTGTTAATAATGATAAAATTAGTTATTTGTGATTAAAATTAAATTTCAGACTACTCTAACAAAATTCGAATTTTGATAAAAATTGCACATATTTTTGCTTCGTAAAACAAATAATACCCGGTACTACATTTCACTTTTTAAATATCTACAGTGCAGTTTTTATCAATGATCTATTTTTGTATCATTTTAAAAGTTGCAAACATGGGAAAAAAATGGTGTAATTGAGTAGTATCAATAAAATTTCAATTCAGCAATTAAAAACTTGACCTTTCTTAAAATTTATTTTTTCAAAAAATTTTAGAATATTTTTTCACATTTTTTTTTTTTTTTTTTAGAAGAAACAAAAAATTGAAATTAATCATATTAACGCAATAAATTACAGTAGATTCAGTTCACTATATTTCAAACAAGTTTGTAAAAATTTTGCAAAAAAAAAAAAAAAGGGCAAAATTAAGATTTCTTTGATACATCAGGTATTGAAAAAGTTAATGACTTTTCATTAAGTTAATGAGTTTTTCTTTAAGAAAATACATTTCGGGACTCGCAAAAAGTGACGTTACAACCGAGAAAATTGTAACATAGTTCAACTAAATTGAAATTATTGTTTACCGGTATAATACCAGTTGTTTATTTTCCATGTATGACTAAAGTTTTTAAAGCATCAAATTAATTGCAGTAAACATTGTTGCTAAGCTATTAAAATAAACATTAAATTTAATACTGCAGTAATAACAATTGAGCTATCGATACTGAGTAATAGTCAAAAGGAAATGCCTCAAGTACACAGCATAAAGTCCTCATCAGATAAAATACACTGGCAAATGGCGCATGATGCAGTTAAAACAGCGAAATTGTACGAGCAAACAGGCTTTTGGCTCATCTTTCAAATATTTCGATGCTTTGGTTTCCGTCTTCAAGAAAGTCCCCGTAGCCATTCCTGTTTGAACCGATGCCACGCTGGTTTCCTCGTAAGCTTCACATTAGTGGCTTTCGCTGTTACCTGTTACTTAAGTTGTAGTTTAATTTGGAAAGCCGATGGCAGTTTGGATATTGAAAACGCAAGCTACTTCGCTTTAGCCTCATTCGGTTACTTCCTCACCATTCTAAATTTTAGTATCGGCGTGGCCAATGCCCGGAAATATAGCTCGTTCCTCAGGAGTGTGTCTTGCGCTGTGAATCTCATCCCTGATCTCCATAAGAAACAAAAGACAGCATTGTCCATCCGTCTCTCCTCCTACATTTGTCTAATCTTTATCTTATTTGGAATCCTAATTGCCATTTTACCCACCTTGTACCAAATGCAATTGTGGGAAGAAGACGGTAGTAAACAGTTACAACCCAAAACTTCAACTGTCCTCATAATTTCCACTGGGCTCAACTTAGTTTGGATCGCCACAACTGCAAACTTTTACTTGTTCTGCAATGCTCTCATATTCATGGTGTGCAAAACTTTAAACAACTTGATCGACATTTATTTAGAACCGGAAAGTAGAGAAGAAAATGAGGCAGATAACGCGTGGTTGGAACCAGAAGAGAGAATAGATTACGAGATGAGCGAAAATTTGGCCAATCACCGTAAGTTGAGTGTGTTGGTGAAACAAGCCAACTCCATATTTTCCCACTTGCTCTTAATTTCGTTAACAATGGAAATCGCACTTTGCATCAGTTTTATTAAGCTTCTCAGCATTAAAAACGGAATATTTTCTTTGGGAGCTTATTCTAATATTTTTCACGTGATGATGATGGTCAGCAAGGCTGTTGTTTGCGCCAATGTTAATGACAAAGTAACCAACTTTAAATTACTTAAAAAATATTTATTTTAAATAATTAATTTTTTCCCACTTAAGTTAAAACTAGGCTTGCAGTTAAATAAATTACCAAGAAGCAGACATTTATTCGAGGTAAATAAATAAACCTACAGTAGAGCGCCGATATTTCGGACGCCAAAAATCTGGACTGCCAATAAGCGTTTGAAAATCCCAACGGGGTCTAGTTTTAATTACCGGTAGTCCGGAATATCGACACCCTACTGTATTTACAAATTAATATTCGATCCAAATTTAGTTCCTGATTTTTTTTTTTGTTGATAGGATCAAGTAAGCTACATTTTGTATCAGTCCGATCAACAGATCAGCAGAGCCGAGATAACTTATGGAAATATATTTCCCGTAACCAAAACCTTCATTTTTACAGTAATTTACAGTACATGTAATTAAATTGATTATAAATTACATAGTAACACAATTTTTTTTTCTCTAAAAATTTGTAGATTGCAGGTACCGCATTGACGTATGCTTTAGTACTGCAAGGAGTATAATTGCTTGACTAATACAAAAGATGATTATTAACCAACCTTCGAACTTTCTCAAAACATTTAAGTTTTTATAATATGAAAAAAATTAGTTATTTGTGGTTAAATTTTAACCTATTCTAACAAAAAGTAAATGGGACCCACATGCCTATCTATTTATCCATAAATCTGTAAAATATGAAAATAGAAAATCAATAAAAATGTTATCAGCAATTTTTTTTTTTGTTTAAGGGATGTTCATTTTTAAAAATAAAATGCAAGTTTGAAAACAGAATAGCTAAGGAGGTAATTCTTTTTGAATGCATTGTCAAGAATAGCTTTTTTTATATTGCAAAATAATAAAAACTATGTACTGTACTTTCTTAAAATAAAACATAATAAAATAATGTTACGTCATCGACTTTGGAACAATCAAGAATTGACTGTTTAATGAATGATCACCTACCAGAATAGTGATTGCATTCAGAAAATGTGAATGCCGATGTTTAGTGTGCCCATTTTAAGCGAGAAGTAAGATCAGCTCGATTAAATTTTCTTACTTATGCAAATGATTACTTTACATTTTAAATAATTTATTTTGGTTTTTGAATTATTGTATGTGTTTACCATTAAGTTCGTAGTGATTTTAACTGTTATCTTCTTGATCCTGTTTATTTTTTTTTTATTATTATTATTTATTTCATTTGATAGCACTCAAAAGCAAAATTAGAGTATGATAAATAGATGAGGAAAAGAAAAAGATAAACATTCATATTCTTTCCAATTTTTTTTTATATAAAAAACAAATAAATACTGTATAGGCCTACTCACTCTATAAATAACGCTACATTAAACTAAACTTTCAGTATTTTGCAAAGTTTTTGCAGTTATTAAATTTGGCTCAAAACTACCAATTAACCAAAGCCTTAACAAACGATGAAATTGCCTGAAAAATAAATTTTTAAAAAAATTAATAATTTTTGGAAATGGATGATCAAAAATTAAAATTACATGTATCTTAAAATAAATTAATAAAAAAAAAGTTTAAAAAGCACACTGTATAATTCGGTCCCCTCAACCTATACAAGGTGCTTTTCATTAAATTCATGAAAAAAAAATCACGAAAGAAAATTCCATACGCCCATTTCACCCCCTCAAACAACAACCAATAACAATTGCGAAACTTATGCACAATTGTCAAAACAGCGCAAACATGTTGATAAGATAATACAAACAACCGATGGCGCTAACATACTAAAATATGCTTTAAAAAAAAAATCTTCACACCTAAGAGAAAAAAAAATACACTACATAAACAATTGATTAATTTGAAAAGTGTTATGTAAAACCGATATCGTGTTCCAAACTAGCTTTTCCCAAAAGCAAGTTTAAACAAACGCGAAATGAAGCGAAGATTTTAAGGGACATTTTAACTGAAGATGGCACGTGTCCATTTTGCCATATCAACAATAGTACCGTAGAAATAAAAAAAAGCCCCTAAACTCCCGTTGGTGGTGGGAGGTGTATGCCAATAGTAAGCTAAAAGGGAAGAATTTTTTTTTTTTGGTTGGGAGGATGGCTATCCCACCCAGTGGCTATCCCACTTTCGAAGAGTGTGGTGTAGATTGTTTTGTGTTTAAACCATTACCTTTTATTTTAAATTTAAAAAAAAAACACTTTAGACTTAGTCCATAAAAATTATAATAAAAGTTTCATCTGTGTTGATCCTGGCATCTCTTCTTCCGATGGTCCATTGAGTTACTAGCTAATGCAATCTAAAGCTTGCCCCAACTCAACAGTGTACCAAAATATGCATTCTATGCATTTACGTTTAAAGCAAAGAGGGGGAAAAGACAACATTAAAAACAATACTATGTACACTGCTGAGGTGCCATCGGTTGTTCAGCGCAAAATAAGTTTAAAAACCATGCATACGTAAAGGTGAGCTCCATTTTTTACATCCTATATACATTTATTGGGGCCCTAACTAAAAAAATGATATATTCCAAAGATGAGCTACAATTGGCTCTTGTTTAGAACCAATTGAAAAAAAAAACAGAAAACAAAATGTTATATAAATGGAGGTCGACCTTAGTACCTTGAATTAAAATCCAAATAGAAGCTTCCAGGCTTCCACGCTGGCAACCCCTGATGACCCTCAAGATATGGCATTTAGTCCCAATTGAGCACACACACACATTGGCGTAAGACCAAGCAAACAAGCCCTTTCTCCATCTGAAAAAAAACAAAAAAAAAATTAAAGTTTCTTTCATAGAAATTAATTTACATTTTTATGAGAAAAAAAAATTATAAAGTGAATCTTAAATCCATAGCTGACCATAGAAAACTCTCTCCTTCCGTGCCATTTCGATTCTCCATTTGCGAGCAATTAACCAATGTTGTAAGCTTCAATATAATATTTTTTTATAATTATAAATTAAGCAATTTGTATAAATCTCGCAAATATTTAACTACACAGCAACTCACACAAATTAGTGATCAAATTAAAATTGATTATATTGACTTGATAACAGCATGATTTCTGAGCAGGAGGATTCAAGATTGAAAAAATCAAACGACAACAATGCAAAAGTAAAAAATGGCGTGTCGTCTTCTTCACACACATACCCATTGGTACCTGTCATTACTGGTTACATTTTTTTTTTTTTTTTCACATTCGAAATGCGCTTGACAACCGTTTCGGCTGCAAAGTGTACTATAAATTTACTATCCGATGGTTTCCAATTTTAATTGTTGTTTTCTCACCAAGTTCCACCTGATTCTAGGGACATCATTCTAGGCGAGACACACAAAAAGTGATATTACATCAGAGGTAATGTTATAACCAAGTCCTACTGAACTGAAATTGTTTACTTTATCAACCATCAAATTTTTTTAAACATTGCATTAATTGAGGTAAACATTGTTGCCTAGCTATTAAAATAAACATTAAATTTAATTCTAAAAACAAATGAGCTGTCGATACTCAATAGTCAAAAGAAAATGCCTCAAGTACACATCGTCAGCGTAAAGCCCATAATGGATCAAAGAAACTGGCAAATGGCGCGTGACGTATCCACAACGACGAAATTGTACGAGCAAACAGGCTTCTGGCTCATCTTTCAAATATTTCGCTACTACGGTTTCCGTCTTCAGGAGAGTCCTCGAAGCCATTCTTGTCTGAATTGGTGTCAGATCAGTCTCTTCTTAAGCATTACTTCAGTGGCTTTCGCAGTTACCTGTTACCTAGCCAGTCAATTACTTTGGAAAGCCGATGGCAATTTAAACATTGAAAATGCAAGCTTCTTCGCCGTAGTCTCGTTCGCCTACTTCCTCACCACTCTACATTTCAGCATCGGCGTGACCAATGCCCGGAAGTTTAGCGCGTTCCTCAGGAGTGCATCTTCCGCCGTGAATCTCATCCCTGATCTTCGTAAGAAACAAAAAACAGCGTTGTTGATCCGTCGCTCCTCTCATGCTTGCCTAATCTTTGTGTTAGTTGGCATTCTAATGACCGCTTTCCCCACCTTGTACCAGACGCAAATGTGGGAAGAGGACTTAGAGGATAATAAACTCACCACTTTAATTTTCCTCGTAATTTCCTCCCTGCTCAACTTCGTTTGGATGGCTACACTCACAAACTTTTACTTATTCTCCAACGTTTTCTTGTTTATGGTGTGCAAAATTTTAAGCGCCTTGATCGACATTTATTTAGAACCGGAAGAAAGAGAAGCGAATGCGGTAGATGACGCGTGGGTGGAATCAGAGAGGAGGATTAGTAAGGAGATGAGCGAAAAGTTGGCCAATCACCGTAAGTTGAGTGCGTTGGTGAAACAGGCCAACTCCATCTTCTCCCACTTTCTGTTAATTTCGTTAGCAATGGAAATCGGAATTTGCATCAGTTTCATTAAGTTCCTCACTATTAAAAACAGAATATTTTCTATTGGAGTTTATTCAAACTTTTTTCAAGTGATGATGATGATCAGCAAAGCTATCTCTTGTGCGAATGTTAACGATAAAGTAACCAACATTAAACCCCTTAAGATGTATATTTTTTCAAATTAAATTTAATTTAATATTTTTTTTTTTTTTGGCTCTTCAGTTGAAATTAAGTTTGCAGATAAATCAATTACCAAGAAGCAAACATTTATTCGATGTAAATAAAAAAAACCTACATATAAATTAACAATCAATCCATATTTAACTCTGGATTTTTTTTAATAGGATCAACAGAGCTACATTTTGTATCAGACTGATCAACAAATTAACAGAGCCGAGATAACCTATGGAAATATATTCCCCGTCACCAAAACTTTTATATTTACCGTAATTATTTTAATTAATTATAAATTATATGCAGTAATAATATGCAGTTTAAAAAAAAATTGTAGATAGCTGGTACCGCATTGACTTATGCTTTAGTCCTTCAAGGAGTATAGTCGCTTGACTAATACCTATGGTGAATATCAACCACACTCTTCAACCACGTTTTGGCAAAATATGTTAAGTTTTAATATGAAATTTTATGTGATTAAATTGTAACCTACTCAAACAATATTTAAATTTTGCTAATTGCATAATTTGTAAATTTGAGCTTACAACACTGATGGCGCTATTCTAAAAATAAATTTAAATTTTGTTAAATGTCATTCATTTAATGTAAATATTATAATACTGCACAGTAACAATAAATTCCATTCTGGTATTTTTACTAGTTTTTACTCCGCAAACAGAATTTGAGCAGCCAAAACACAAATTGACCAAATTTTACGACAGACATTGAAATAAAACGTTATTAGTAAAGCTGTGCCACACATTTGCTTTTGGTCTTATCACTCTGCATGTCTGCCAAACCAATGAAGAAAAAATGATTAATAACGGAACTGTCATTTACAGTATTAAAAAAAAAAAAAAACTCAAAGAAATACTAGTTTTCCACAAAATATAATTTGAGTGGCATCTGTCAAACCTAACTACAGTAGTAAACGTGACATTAAAGCAAACAAAAACCAAAATTACGCCGCTAATTAAAAGTGTAACCAAGGTGAAAAATAAACAACGGTAAAACACACGCACGCAAACGAAAATAATACTAAAAAGCTAATTCGACTCCTTGAGCAATCAACCAATATTATCGCTATTCAAATGCTGCTCGAAAAACATTCTCATTTGAGGCAAGAAACTAATTTATTTATAAAACGGCCGATGGAGAGGAGCCAGAAAGACATATACGAGAGAACGGGCTTGGGGTCGGTCCTCAAAATGTTTCACTACTTCGGTTTCCGGTTGCTCAACGATCCTGTTCAGGAAAGCTGTGTGAACCGGATCTACGTAGGGATCGTAATAACTTTGACCACACTCGCTTATCTAATTTTCAGCTACTTTATGTCTTTCATGTTCATTACCAGCGAGGGTAGTTTGGACATCAAAAACGCGGGCTTCTACTTGGTCATGGGCTCCAGTTACACAGCTGCCACCATCAACTGCGTGATAGGAGTAACCAAAGCCAAAGAATACAGCGTGCTCATGCGCAGTCTAGTCTCGGCTATCGACGCCATTCCCGATCCGCAGCGCAAGCAAATAGTTGTTCGACGGATCAAAAACACCGTGCTCGTGAGCTGCGTTCCATTCGTGCTCAGTGGATGCATGGTCGAAGTAATTAACTTCTTCAGCGTCGACTATTATCTCAAGAACGAAAGCCTGCATTTGGAGTTGTACGTAAAACTTTTTACCGTCATTTGTGTACCGTCCAACCTCATCTGGTTTTCAACAGTTGGGGCATTATACCTATTCACCAACGCCTTCATTCTTATTGTCTGCGGAGTAATAAACGAGATCATCGACGTCTACTTGAAACCGAAAACGGAAACGTTAGTCAGAGATGTATGGGTGTACCCGAATAGGTGGGATGCGATGCGAGAAGAAGAGTTCAACCGAAACATTATGCATCATAAGATGATCAGCTCGATCGTAGAAAGATGTAACTCAGTTTTGGCTCACTTTCTCCTTCTCACGCTCTCCGTGGAAATAATCATCAGTATAGCTTTCGTGAAAATGATCACCGTTAAAGGTGGAACGTTCTCGCTCGCAGCCTACGCTAACAGCTTTAATATTCTGTATCTCATTTTAAAGGTTCTGGCGTGCGCAAAAGTAAACGAGAATGTAAAGACCATAATTTTTGTAGTTTGAAAACGCCTTAATCGAACGTAGTTTATTTTTCGTTCTAGTTAAAATCGTCAATAAGCCTAAAGAAATTCCCAGCTGCTATCAATTTTTCTAACGTATATTATAGTTAAGAGGCTTGCAGCAATAACATGACATTCAAACACCTCCAACTAAAAAATAAGCAATGCTTTAAGAAATAATTTTTCTATACGAAATTGCTGCGCAGATGGTTTACTTAATACAACCGCAAAATAAATTGAATTCGGTAAATAAAATTTTTATCATTAAATTTAAGAATCTTCCTTTGAACTTGCTAAAAGAAACCACTATCAATTGCTGAAAAACATAAAAACCAACTACATGAGCTTCGCACCAATCAATAGAGGACCATTTTATCATCAAAGAACATCCTGAACTGGTAACGCAAAAAACCAATAAATGAAGTTATCATCATGTTATTGCTGCAAACCCTTCAAATCCTACTTTCAAAAATATAATATTTACGGCATTTTTTTTTTTAGGAGCAGGTAAGCAGCTTCATTTTGTACCAGAACGACCAACAGAATAACAGGGCCGAAATAACTTACGGGAATTTGTTTCCTGTAAGAAAAAATTTCCTTTTTACGGTAAATAATTTTCACTATTTATTTATTCAATTAATGTATTAATTAAAACTCCCAACTCATGTTTTTAAAAATGGATTTTAGATCGCAGGAACTGCTTTCACTTACGCATTGGTTCTGCATGGAGTATAAGAAACCATGGATTTTCAAGATGAAAAAAATATATACATGTATATATATTTTTATCTAAAACAGTAAACTAAAATTTACGTCTTGCTGCATAATTATGATAATACATGTAGCCTACGGTAATGTAAAATAAAATCTCAAACGTTTACGATTATTGTTCGTCATTTTGTCAATAAAACTACCGGGTTTGTTTTTCTACATGTCACTTTCTCATGAAATTAAATTATGCAAATTAATGAATCATCATTAACCAACCGCTCGGCATAATAAAGCCTCCTAATTACGGGTGGGTTGCTTTAGATATAATTAATACATGCATCGTCGCATATCAAAAAAAAAAAAAATTATAATTAAATAAAGTGGTTTTTAAGTAATATTTTCCACTATCACAATACGAATTGCAATGTAAATATAAAATAAAATGTATCGCTATGTAACCAAGGTAAGCAAAAAAATAATAAAAAAAAAACCAAGCTTCCAAAATTAGTACCGTTTTATAACTCTGGCAAATTTAACGTTTTTTGTTTTTTTCTTTTTTTTTTTCAAAAAAAAAAATGTTGTTTGAAAAAGATTCTTATCGGAGAACAGGTACAAAAATGTTGATTAAAAGTTCGTTTGAGAGGAACGAGAAGGAAACGTACGAGCGAACTGGGTTGTTTTTGATTCTCAAGCTATTCCACTATTTCGGTTTCCAGTTGCTCAATGATCCTTCCAAAGAAAACTGTATAAACCGAACTTTTGCAGGCGTGATATCTATCTTGACCTTCAGCTCTTACGCCGCCGCAACTTATTTCATGTCCTTCATGTTCATCAAAAGCGATGGAAGTTGGGATCTAGAAAACGCCGGGCTGTACTTAGTAATGGGACTTGGTTACACGTCTACGTTGGTCAATTGGGCCATAGGATTAACTAAAGCCAAAGAGTATAGCGTGCTCACGCGCAGTCTGGTCTCGGCCATCGACGCCATTCCCGACCAACACCAGAAACGACGAATCGTTCAACGCACAAAAAAAACAATATTTTTGTGTTGCATTCCTTGCATGATCAGTGGCTGTTTGGTGGAGATGATCAATATTTTGAACGCCCAATACTATCTTAAAGAAATAAGTGGGCAAACGAACGAGTATTTAACATTTTATCTCGTTACTTCTTTCGTCACCAACATTTTCTGGTTCCTGACAGTTGGCTCCTTCTATCTTTTCACCAACGCTTTCCTCCTCACCGTCTGCCACATAATATCCCTGACCCTCGATATCTATTTGAAACAGGGAATGAAATCGAAAAAAATGGTCAAAGATCTGTGGCCCCTTCCCAAAAAGTGGGACGTGGTCCAAGAAGAAGAGCTGCACCAAAAAATAGTGTATCATAAAAAAATGAGCTTGGTTGTAGAAATGGCCAATTCGGCGTTCGCACAGTTTTTGCTGATGACACTGGCGGTAGAAATAATTACCAGCACAGCGTTCGTAAAGATGATTACGATCAAAGATGGAACTTTTTCGTTCGGAGCCTGCGCTGGCGGCTTTCATATACTTTTACTAGTTTTGAAAACTTTTGCCTGCGCCAAAGTCAATTGTGATGTAAGTCCAACTTTTAATATTGATTAATAAATCAAAATCGAAATGGGCCATTACCGGTAGTAAAATAAAACCATTATAAAATTTTATAACTTTTTTTTTCTAGTTAAAATCATCTATGATGCTGAAAAAACTACCGGATTCGAACAATTTCTCCAATGTAAAAACGTGTAAAACTTTTTGCAATGTTTCCTTATTTAATTTTTCTTGTTTTTAGGAACAAGTGAGCTACCTTTTGTATCAGAACGACCAACAGATTGACAGAGCCGAGATCACTTACGGAAATATATTCCCCGTCAGAAAAACTTTTATTTTTACGGTAATAATTATTATTATTCACTTTAATAATTTACACAAATAATTTAATTTTAAAATAATGTCTTTTAGATTGCAGGAACAGCTCTGACTTATGCTTTGGTTCTACAAGGAGTATAAACCTCGTACGTGTAGCAATTTAGCATGAGCTGATAAAATTAATAAAAAATTTTTTTTTTTTAAAAAATGATAATAATTATTGAAATTTTCATTAACATTGTCCAACTTTTTTTTATGATTGAATCGATTTAGGCGTAATGTGCGCAATTTGTAAAACTATCATTTATTAAAAACCGTTTTCAAAAGAATAAATATAGCGGTAATTAAATAAAGTGGTTTTTAAGTCATATTTTCCACTTAACATTAAAATACTGTAATGTAAACAAAAATTAAAATTTATCGCTAATCAACAAAGTTGTAACCGAGGTAAACAAAAAAAAAAATGTCATTCAAAATTACGTAGTTTATTATAAGCTCTGACAAATTTAGCGTGTTTTGAAAAGCGATATGCTGCCTGAAAAAGGTTCTCAACAGAGAAAAACTACTAAAATGTTGATTAAAAATTCGACGGAGAGGAGCGAAAAGGATATGTACGAGCAAACTGGGTTATTATTGATCCTCAAACTATTCCACGTTTTCGGCTTCCGATTGCTCCAAGACCCTTCGAAAGAAAGTTGCATAAATCGGACCTATGCGGGAGTGGTATCCATCGTGACTTTGATCACTTATGCCGGCTCAAGTTACGTCATGTCTTTCTTGTTTATCAAAAACGATGGAAGCTGGGACCTAGAAAACGCCGGGCTATACTTAGTTTTGGGTTTCGCTTACACATCTAGGCTGGTCAGTTGGGCTTTAGGGATAAGCAAGGCTAAGGAGTACAGCGTGCTCATGCGCAGTCTAGTCTCGGCCATCGACGCTATCCCCGACCAAGACCAGAAACGACAAATCGTTTCACGAATTAAAAAAAGCGTGTTATTGCGTTGTATTCCTTGCATGGTCAGCGGATGTTTGTTTGAGATGTTCAGCATTTTGAACGCCCAGTACTATCTCCAGGAAAAGCGCGAGCAAACGATATTTGCGGTTATTTCATTCACCAGCAACACCTTATTAATGATCACCGTTGGCTTTTTTTATCTTTTCACCAACGCTTTTCTCCTCACCGTCTGCCACGTAATATCCCTGACCCTCGATATCTATTTGAAACCAGAAGTGAAATCGAAAAAAATGATTAAAAATCTGTGGCCTCTTCCCAAGCGGTGGGACGTGGTCCAAGAAGAAGAATTGAACCAAAAAATAGTATATCATAAAAAGATGAGTTTGGTTGTGGAAATGGCTAATTCGGCGTTCGCGCACTTCTTGTTGATGACGTTAGCCGTGGAAATACTTACCAGCATTGCGCTGGTAAAGATGATTACGATCAAAGATGGAACTTTTTCGTTCGGAGCCTGCAATAGCAGCTTTAATATACTTTTACTAGTTTTGAAAACTTTTGCCTGTGCCAAAGTAAATAATGACGTAAGTCTAAATTTCAATCTTGCTTGATAATTTAATAACTTGACGAATCAAAATCGAAATGAGCCCTAACGTTTATTTATTTATTATTTTTTTTTTATAGTTAAAATCGTCCATGATGCTGAAAAAACTGCCGGATTCAAACAATTTTTCTTATGTAAAAACACGCGAAACATTTTGCAACGTTTCCTAATTATTTAATTTTTAGTGTTTCTAGGAACAGGTGAGCTACATTTTGTATCAGAACGACCAACAGATTGACAGAGCCGAAATCACTTACGGAAATATATTCCCCGTCAGAAAAACTTTTATCTTTACCGTAAAAATTTATTTTTATCATTTCTCAATTACACTACTAATTTATATTGAAAACAATGACTTTTAGATTGCAGGAACCGCTCTGACTTATGCTTTGGTCTTACAAGGAGTATAAACTTCATATTTAAACTTTTTTAAAAATCAATCTAAATTTCGTTGTGAAGAAAATGTAAATTTTAATTAATTTCAACAGAAAGATTGCTTACTATATCTAGCTTAAAAGATTCAAGCTCTATTTAATATATGGTGTATTTATTATATATTGAGCAACGCGTCTGCTAGCGATAGGAGACGGACGTGTTTAACCGAGCTCTTCAAATTCAATTTTGGACTTTGAGTATTTCGTAATTTGGACCTGTATTTCGCAATTTTTTCAACAAAGCAATTTTTCAATTCGCAATTTTCAAAGACTATATTTTGCCTGTTAATCGTTATTTTTAACTGCATACTGAAATAAATCTACAGCTAATTTATCACCGAATTCTGGTATTTTTTCTTTCTTTTATTATTTATTTGACTTAAAGTATACGCTACTTCTGTTAAACTGCGACGAAAAACTGGAATTTGACCTCTAACCGCGTGGTAAACAATCGTGATATTTTTAAATTTTCAATTGTGTTCGTAAACATTAAAATGACTAATCGTAATGACAACTCTTCTCAATCTCGTCCTAATGTCGATTTGGCTCAGGGTTTCATGGATATCGATCACGACGACCAGTATCTGGCGGGTAGCGTCGATCCACGACAATTTCGCAACACCGGCCACGCGGTTCCTTCTGGCCCATCGAATTCAAATGTTTCCTCCAACGAAACTTTGGTGGACGCAAACGTTACTATTTCTACACTGTCTTCTACAGCAAATACCGAAGGTACCGCAAATTTTCCTGAAAATATTAAATCGTTTACTTTTGCCGAGTTGGCGAACCAGGGTCTGTTGGGGGTTCCAGATCCTAGGTGGCAAACTCGCCGTGAAAATCAGCGACGTCAGCAGGACCGCCGAAGAGGAGTTAACCCAACTGCGGTGCGAAGTTGGAACGCCGACGACCCCGACCGACCATCATCTGTTAGAGGCTCAGGTGCAGGATTTGAACTTGCAGCCGGCAAATTTAAAAAGTCGGTATGCTTTAAACTTACCAATTTGGCCGAGAGCCACACCCCTACGGCAGTGGCAAAACATCTTAACGTTATCGGTGTTACTCCACTTGATATCGATTGGCTCAGGAACCACGAGGGTGAGTTGGTTCCAACAATCGTTTTTCGAATCAACCGAGAGGATTACCAAAAATGCTACCGCTCGGACAACTGGCCAGATGACCTCACGATTCGGGAGTACACGGGGCCGATGCCCTTTTCGTGGCGCCCAGGGCACTCAGTTTAATCTGGTGTCCTGGAACGCCCGATCTGTAAGATATAAATTAGACTTATTACATAATTATATAACATCAAATAATTTTTTCCCGCACACCATCTCGATTCAGGAGTCATGGCTTGATCCGTCTGTAACTGCCCAAGCAGCCCATCTTCCAAACTATTACGCAATAAGAAACGATAGAAGCAGAACTGGGGGAGGTTTAATTTCTTATGTTAGAACGGACGTAAAAGCAAGGCTGATAACCTATGGGATCACACCGGAATCAATAGAGTATCAAATTTTGCATTTCCCAGACTTTCAATTTCATCTATTAAATTTCTACAGACCTCCTCACAAATCTTTACCAGTCATAATGAATATAATTTCAGAGTGCGCAGTAAAATATCCGCGTTTAATGTTAGTGGGCGATATAAACGTTGACCAGTTAAACCCGAGTGCAGAGGGCCTGAAACAGATGAAATCCCTTCTCCAAACAGAAAAATTAAAGTTAAGAATTACGGGTGCGACGCGCCGTATGGCGGCCCTAGACTGGGTTATGACCAAGGGCCTGACAGCTACGACTAAAGTAGGAGATAGGATCGAATCGGACCACAGTTGTCTACACACCACCATCGAAACTCACCAAAAGAAAAAACGATTTATACACCGGTCAAAATGGAGGGTAACGAAACGATCTATGCAAGATTTCAAAACGGGTCTTGCTCATCTACAGAATAATGACGAATATTGGAACGACATGGAGAGACTTTTTAAAGCAGTTACGCCCCGCTCGGCGAGTATTGTGACTGTTGGAAATCCGTGGTGGCACGAATCTTTAAACGCGTTGCGGGATGCTCAACGAGACGCATGGAATATTTTTACTGCCTCTCTTAACGAAGACGATGGTCGCTGTTTTCGGTACCTCCACTCGCGCTACAAGAAAGCTATTAAACTGGCTCAAGCTATCTATTTTAATACAAAAAATATTACCGATCGAGAAGAAGTTTGGAAATTTTATCGTACGCGTTTCCCGAAAACGTTGCCGCTGCCGCCAGACGAAATTAGCTCTAACGAACTTGTTGAACACTTCGCTAAGGTTTGTTCTGACCCCACGGTAACTCAATTGGATCTACCGCAAAAGGATCTTCACCCCCTCTCTGATTTCTCAATTAAGTCCATGAACACTAATGATTTAAAATTTTATTTATCTAAGATCAAAAATTCCTCCTCGCCGGGATTATCGGGGATCACGGCTAGACATTTAAAAGGATTGACGGGAAGAGAACACAGAATATTAACTGCTCGATACAACACGATAATAGCTAGGAAGTGCTATCCGGAAAACTGGAAATGCGGCATAATTACACCTATATTTAAAAAATCCGGCTCACTTTCAAATCCACAAAATTACCGCCCAATATCATTGCTAAATATAGAATCTAGAGTGCTTGAACAGCACATGGATAAAAACTTACGGGAGCACCTCGAAAAAAACAACCTACTTCCTCAAAATCAGTTTGGCTTTAGACCAAACAGATCAGCCATCACGATGTTAGAAGATTTATCCACTGATATTTATAATATCTTGGATAATAAACAAATCCCGGTTGTGATTCAGATGGACATAGCGAAAGCGTTCGACTCGTTGCCACATCAATCGATTTTGAACGCTCTCGCGAACCTAAAGTTAAAATCTAATAGTCTTCAATTTCTTCAGTCTTTTTTGGAAGGACGGAGAATAGCTGTGAAAGACGGAAAAGGTAATCTTTCTAAAACTGTTCCTATAAATCGGGGAGTCCCGCAAGGTTCTCCAATTTCCCCCATTTTATACATAACTACAACTACTAAATTAAGTGAGCTTGGTCTGAAGGGAAAATGTTATTTTTACGCCGACGATTTAACCATCTTGTACGCGAGTGCCTCTACGCGCGAAATTCGCGATTGGATAGAGTCGGATGTGCGGATCCTTTCAAATTGTCTTCAATTGATAGGTTTGGAAATTAATATCTCCAAAAGTAATATTTGTGCTTTTGGAAAGATTTACGCGACAGATGAAAGTCATTTATTAAATATTGGCAGTGCGTCGGAGAAATTGAGTTTTCAAAAGTCAATTAAAGTGTTGGGGGTTATTTTTGACAATTTACTTACATTCAAACCTCATCATCGTTCTTTAATTAATAAAATCAATAATTTTGTACCTATATTCTCTAGATTAAAAAGAACGGTTCCGATCCACGATAGAGTGAAACTATTTTCAGCTGTAGTTCTTTCTCAGCTGAATTACGCCCCTTGTGTTTGGTTGCCGCGATTTGGGCTTCATCTTGAGGAGATTATTAAGAGTGTCAATAGAGTTTTTAGGAGTGCGTTCAGGGTACCATACCAAAGCCATATTAAACCATTTTATAAGAGATACAATCTCACAAATCCGGAGTCCTACATAAAAAAGCAAGTTATTAATCGAGTGGCATACTTGACTAAGTGCACGGACATCATGAAAAGACTGCGCGGGTACGAAACCACCCTGAAGAAAGCTCTACGTAGTACAACGGAAGGTTTGCTGCAAAAACGTTTTAATTTCGGGGACTATAGCTATTGGGGTAGGGATTCAGTTGTAGTAGAAACATATAATGCTTTGCCGAAACTGTTCAGAGATTTATTTACAGGATGTGATCAATGCAAAAAATTTAAAATAATAAATAGACGATGTCCCCATTACCGAAAAATGTGGGTAATTGCAGAGTTGGAGAAACTGCAATTTCTATCTTTTCGCGGAGAGTAATGTAAATTGATGTTTAGCAATTTATTTTGTTTTGTTCTGTTGTTTTGTTGTTGTTTATTTTGATGTTCTCTATTTTGTTGCGGAGTGGAGAGGATTGATTTGATTTGTTAACGCTTAATTCTAAAGCAAAATGCTGTACTTTATATTTCTTTTGCGCATTGGAGATATTATGATATTGCGAAAAAATTTAATGTCTTTTTCTTTTTTTTTTGAATTTGTTGCCTAAATTATTTGTTTATAAATGTCAAGACATCGTAGTCTTTCGACCCCATTTTGTCCCGTAGGGACGTCAAGATACAAATAAAAAAAAAAAAAATATGTTTCAACAAGGTTATGATAAAATTTAATTACAGTAATGTATTAGTGAAAAACACAAGTTCCTTTAAGACCCTCTTTGTAGTGTATAGTGGCCCAATAGACTCAAAAAAAAATTTTTTTTGAAATACGGTACCGTACCAATAGTTTTTTTTTTTTTTTTTTTGGAAATTTATTATTTTTTTTTTTTTTAAAATTTTTTTTTTTTTTTAAATTTTTTTGAAAAAAAATTTTTTTTTTTTTAAATTTTTTGAAAGCATTTTTTTAAAAAATTTTTTTTTTTTGGAGATTTCGTGACTATTTCTTATATTGTCCGCCTATTTAAATTAATTTCTCAATTAATCTAATTACTATTTCCATATTAATATTTCCTATTAGTTTTGTAAAAACCATTAATTTTAACTGCCCCAAAAGTCAAAAAAATAATAATAATACCTCTAATACAAAAAAATTAAATGAATTAGTTTTTACGTCGTATTTTTCAAGTAACATTGAAAGAGAATAAACAAAATAAAAATGCGAGCTGCTAATTAAATGTGTAACTACGGCAAAAATGAGATAACAATAAAAAAAAAACACACATTTTCAAGAAATGCCGTCTCGAAACAATAATTCTAAAATATTAGTGAAAATGCCGACCGGTAAAAGTGAGAAGGGCCTGTACGAGCGAAGTGGTTTGTTGTTCATGCTCAAATTCTTCCACTACTTCGGTTTCCGCTTGCTCAACGACCCTGTGCGGGAGAGCTGCGTAAATTGGCTCTTCGTGGGCTTAGTTTTCATTCTGAACCTAACGGCTTATGCCGCGTCGATTTCCCTCATGGCCTTCTCGTTCATCAAGAGCGACGGCAGTTGGGACTATGAGAACGCCGGACTTTTCATGGTAATGGGCTCCGGTTACTCAGTCTCGCTCATCAACTGGGTTATAGGAGTGACCAAAGCCAAAGAATACAGCGTGCTCATGCGCAGCCTGGTCTCAGCTATCGACGCTATACCTCAACCGGAGCGGAAACAAAAAGTTGTTCGTCAGATTAAAAAATGCACGATTATGTACGCCATCCTCGGTGTAATAAGCGAATGCTTGATTGAGGCAGTAAGCTTCATCCACGCTTCGTACTTTCTGAAAAGTGGCGATCAACAAACGATAGTGCCATCAAATTTATATTTCTTCATTAATTCAACCACAAATGTCACATGGTTGTTCACCATCGGCTCGTTCTACTTCTTCTCCAACGCCTTTTTACTCACAGTCTGCAGCGTTATAAACGTGATCATCGACGCCTACTTAAAATCGGAAGAAGAAGAAACGCGAGAAAAATCCAAAGGCCTGTGGAACCAGTCCAAAGGGTGCGACATATTTCGAGAAGAAGAGCCGAGTAGGACCAGGATTTACCATAAAAAGATGAGCGCGATTGTTAAAAAAGCCAACTCGGCCTTCGCTCACTTTCTCTTGTTCACTCTCACCTTAGAAATACTCGTCAGCATTGCTTTCGTAAAGATGCTCACCATGAAAGAGGGAACGTTCTCGACCGGAGCCTACACCAGCTGTTTTAATATTCTGTTTCTCGTATTGAAGGCTTTCGCATGCGCTAAAGTCAATGATAACGTAAGATCAATAATTTTAATACTTTAAAATTCTAGTTCCACCAAACCTTTTCTGTTTACATCAAAATTTAAAACTACTTTCATTGATTGGAACCGGTTTCAAAAATACAGTTGAAACAAGATATTAAAGTAGTTTTAAAAAGAAAAATAAGAGAAAAAATAGATAAATAACTTAAAACCTAAAAAAGTGCAACGAGATTTGCTCTGCTTTCATTAAAATTTATTTATACTGTAATTGATTTCTGGTACCAGTATCATAAACGTATAGGGTTTAATTATTAATTTAATTTTTTTTTTTTTTCTCTAGTTAAAATCTGCAATAATCTTGGAGAAATTTCCCGAGTCAACAGATTGTTTTAGCGTAAAAAAAACCATTGTTGTACTTTTAAAAATGTAACTTAAAATAAACTGGAGTATATCTTTTATGAAACAGGTCAACTGCTTCATTTTGTACCAGAACGAGCAACAGATCAACAGAGCCGAAATAACCTATGGAAATATATTTCCCGTCAGAAAAACCTTCATTTTTACCGTAATTATTTTTCGAATCTAAACCATTAACGAACAAAATTAAATCAAATGAATTGTAGATTGCAGGAACTGCTTTGACTTACGCATTGGTTCTACAAGGAGTATAAACCGCTAGCTAACTCTCACTTTCATCATTACTAACCAAGAACCATAATAGATTTCTTTTCTAACACAAAACTCAGATAGAACTATGTAGGCCTACATGATTGTACAGTATTAGCCATTAAAAAATTCAATGCGCTTTCTCTCGATATTAATCATTAAAATTTACAACCTATTAGACATTACAACGCCCATTATCTATTTGCTATAGAAAGTTCTACCCTTTTCATTTATTTGCTATAAAAACAGCAAATAAAGAATAAAAATACTGTCCGTTTATCTAATTATCTAAATTAAAATATCGTTTTCAGAGATGGCTTTTAAGGCACATTTTTTCAATTAACGCCAAAATAAAGTAAATAATATGCCTCGCTAATTAAAAGTGTAACCTTGGAAAACCAGGGGATAAAAATAAAAGTATAAAAATAAAAAGCACATTATTTCAACCATCCCGAAAAATGGCGATTGACAAAGTTTTTCATCGCATAAATGAGAAAAATGAGAGAGTTATACGAGCGAACTGGTCTGTGGTTGTTCCTCAAGTTATTTCGGTTTCCAATTGCTCAACGATCCTGCCGAAGAACGCTGCGTGAACCGCATCTACGTAGGTGTGGTATTCACTTTCGCCGTATCATCTTTCGTTTTTACCGGTTACTTTCTATCTTTCTTATTCATCAACAATGACGGAGGTCGGGACTGGGATAAAGCGGGTTTCTACTTCGTCCTGGGCGGTGGTTATGTAGCTGCCCTCATCAGCTGGCTTCTGGGAAATATATTTCCCGTGCGAAAAACATTCATTTTCACCGTAAATATGTTAATTAATTAACAATAATAATTAACGCAGAAAGTAAAAAGGATTGATCTGCAGATAGTAGGAACCGCTTTGACCTATGCACTGGTCCTTCACGGACTATAAAGTATAGAAATCAGCTGTCTACTACTTAAAAGATTCTAACCAAACCAATTAAAAATGCTTAAAAAAATATTTCTGGTAAAATCATGGCAAACAAAACTTCAAAATTCAAAGTTTTCAAAAGACCATTAAGAATAATTAATATAGATAACAAATATATCTCATTGACTGTTCAATATTAATATCAAAAAAAAAAAAAAAATTCCAAAAAGGAATTAGAATTTAATTGTTTACGCCAAAAATTATTATTTGAACATAATAATATTAAAATAAAATTCAATTTCTAAGTAAAATATTGTACGTAAACATAAAAAAAAATTGCTGTATCAAAACTTTAATCCACTTAATAAAAATATCTATCTTTCAAACTGTTGACTCTTTCAAAGCGACAGCAGAAATTTATTTGCCACGTAGATCCACCTTGAGTCATTATAAACAATAAATTAAAATGCCTACACGCTTCTCGCTAACCATAAATAACAATCGCAATTCATAAACAAACCGGTAAAAAAAAAAAGTTAATGAATATCGGCGCCGTGTTCAAACGGAGCTACATCTAAAAAAAAAAAACTATCCTAAAATGACGGTTAATAGAGCAATTGATAAAGAAATATTTGATAGAACCGGTTTGTGGATGTTCCTCAAACTATTCCATTACTACGGTTTCCGCCTGCTCAACGATCCGGTGCTCGAGAGCTGCGTGAACCGATGCACCGCAGGGACGATTATTGTAATAACCAGCGCGATCTGCGTTTTAGGTTCCTTCTCCCGGTCGCCCGAGTTGTTTAAAAACGACGGAAGCTTCGATTATGAAAACGTCGGCTTTTTCGCCGTTATGGGCTTGACTTTCGCGCTGAACATCGTCATCTACATTCTCGGAATAAACCGAGCCAAAGACTACAGCGTACTCTTACGCAGTCTAGCTTCGGCTATCGATGGCATCTCTGACCAAGAGCGGAAAGTACGAATCGCGCGTGGAATTAAGAAAATATTTACTTTCTGTTGCATTCCATACATAGTCGGAGGATGCTCACTCGGTTTGATCACCGCCTTGTACACTTATTATTACTATTGGTTAAACAACCACACTCTTCAATCGGAAGCCTACGTGGCGTACTTCAGCGTCGTTGCTATCAACGCCGCCTGGGCTTTAACTGTCGGCTCCTTTTACTTTTTCACCGACGCGCTCTTACTCACCATTTGTTGGATAATCAACGTCGTCGTGGGCGTTTATATAGAACCCGCAGAAGCTGGCGAAAGTCAGAGAAGAGACCTGTGGATTAATCCCAATAGTTGGGAAGTGGTGAGGAAGGAAGAGATGATCCGAAATATGATTCACCATAAGAAAATGAGCCTGATAATTCGAAAAACAAACTCGGTTTTCACTCACTTTCTCTTACTCACACTGGTTTTGGAAATAACATTCTGTATTGTTTTCGTCAAGCTACTAACGATAAAAGATGGAAGTTTATCTTTCGGAGCTTACGTTACTAGTCCCCACATTCTTTTACTCATTTTGAAAGCCTTCGCCTGCGCCGATGTCAACGATAAGGTAATTTATTTATGAATAATAAAAAAAAGTAAGCTAAATTAATTAAATAAAACTAATTTAGTTAAAATCATCGCTGCTGTTAAATAAATTACCAAATCCAAACGACTATTCTAACGTAAGTTAAAATCATCATCTTCAAAAATTACTTACTCATCTAATTAATTAATTCAAAATCGATGGGTACCGTAAATAGGAGCAGGTGAGTTACCTGCTATACATGGAAGAGCAAAACATAAGCAAAGCCGAGTTAACCTACGGGAACATGTTTCCGGTCACAAAAACATTTATTTTTACCGTAAGCATTTTCTATCTTCAATTTTATAATTAAATATTTGACTAATAAACATATAATTTTTAAAGATTGTCGGAACCACCCTCACCTATGCTTTGGTCCTGCAAGGATTGGACCAATAGCCAACTACTGTATATTTTTAATTTAGTAGTATTTACGCATTCTAGAAACAAAATAAAATTAACAATAATGTTCAAACTGCATTAATCAGGCACACGGAGCAATAATTATTGTAATATTTTCGAATTTTAATTTGTTTCAAATTATTATTGTTGAGTTTAGTTTAGGATTACTAACTGCATGCAAAATTGCTGACAAGCCTACAGTATATCACTGATCAAAATATCGACAATTAAATATCAAGTTCAAATTACAAAAATTAATTAAAATTTAAATACCGGTATCTATGAACAATTCTAAATAATATAAAAATTAAATTAATAAAATTATATTAAAATTAAATTAATTAAATAATATAAAAATTAAATAATATAAAAATTAAATAATATAAAAATTAAATAATATAAAAATTAAATAATATAAAAATTAAATAATATAAAAATTAAATAATATAAAAATTAAATAATATAAAAATTAAATAATATAAAAATTAAATAATATAAAAATTAAATAATAT
>JAQGAZ010000387.1:0-65548 GCA_034692225.1 Polydesmus complanatus | reverse complement strand
TTGAAGACAGTGCTCCAATCCGTTCAAAAGATATGGAGGTGGAGGCATTACTTATCAGCCTACCCTCGTATTTTCAGTATGTTTTAATCTGAGCTGTGTGCGAATGTTTTGATTCTACGAGGCAATTCCGTGGCTCACATTAACTTTGGTAGGAAAACATTTAGAATAAAAAAAAAAAAAAGGTTTAAAACTGTTCCCGTAAATCTGATTTATCTACAACGCTTCAACAATTTCATGCTCTTAGTAATAACAATTGCTATTAATTATACTCGTAATTGTAATTGTTATTGATTTTAGATGTACAATTCCAACAAATAGACATGTACTTTCAATGTTTTCGAAGACCACAATACGATATAGCCAAATTAAATACAGTAACACACTGAAATCAGTGTTAAACGAGAATTAACATCTTTTTTAACATATTTAAAAAATAAATAGCCAGTATATATAATAAGTGAAAATTCAACGTCAGAGAAAAACCGACTCGGGAATCCTTCAAAATAATTTGGGTACCGGCAATTACATTTCATATTATAATTGTTCAAGTTTTCGAGACTTTTTAAATGAATTCACGTAATACAAATTACCTACTACTCTCGACAACTCAAAAGATATAAAACGTCAAAATCCAAAAAATTAATTATCACGATTTTAAGATTTTAGCTCTGAGTAGTTTTGATTTTCTAAATAAATTGAATACCTTGCTGTTGATTTTTCGAGTTTTAATTTTTTTAAAAATTCTAACATCACGTCCAAACATTGAGACAAAAAAGCTAGTTACTAATAATTAAATTAATTATTGTTTATAAAAATTTAAAATCTGCCGATTATCGAAGATCCGTCCTGATAACCGAGCCAGTTAATCCGCCGTTTATAATTATTTAAATTAAACTAAAAAATAATATTGTTTACATATTAACACAACATTTATATAGTCCTCATTTTGTAAAATAATTAGTGATTTTTTAGTTGCTTAATGGAATGTAAATAATCCTCAGCGGAGTTAATCTCTCCATTTTCTGTTTTTTTTTAAAAAAATAATAATAATTAAAAAAGGTGTCTTAAGTACCATTCTGAAACCGCCAGATAAACCAGATTTTAATTAAAAATTAAAAAAAAATATTCAATGAAAAGTAACTCTTTCAAAAAAATATTACCGGTAATTAAAATATCGAAAGAAAAAAAAAGTTTTTAATAATACACTGTAAATACAGGTAGAATGCACGTAACGTGTTGATGCTTGACCACCGTCCATTTTGTTCACACGTGCGGATCAAATATTTCATACACCAAACCGCTAACGAAACCGCGCTCAACTTACATTATTTATTAATTGGCAACACGGAACGCACCAAAAATTAAAAATAAATTAAAAACGAAAAAGAAAAAAAAAAAAAACTTCAACGAACTTTTTTCTTAATTTATTTTTTTTTAAAAAAATCTTTCTAAAAAAAAAAAACCAAGATTTAATTTTAACCTGCCGAAACGTGGATCCGCCTAAGATGAGATATGTCTGAACTTTCTCTCTGGAACTCAACCTAATTTCATTTAACAAACTATTACAGCGAGGAAGAAAAAGTAGGGAGTGGGTGGGGGATGAACGGCTTCTGTTTGCTACTTAAACTACCTTATAATACACAATTTTTTTTTATCCCCCCCCTCATTCATCATCTTTACCCCCACCCTCTCTCTCACTCACTCGTTCTTTCGGGAGAGATAGGGAGCAACCAAAAAAAAAAAAAAAAATTAAGTAGGAGGAGAAAAAACACATAAGAAATATTTAGCCAACATTTCACTTAACAACTCGCGCTCAAAAAATTAAACCACCTGTTATAATTTTAAGTGTTAGTTTGTACGCGCGTAACGAGGGAGTGAGACTGGTAGAAACGTCGTCGTGACTACCCTAGCTGCTTCGCTTCTATTACTAATTCGGTAGAAAAATGCTCTCTTCAATTGAAAAAAAAAAATAAAAAGAAGAAAAAAGACAATCGAAACGCCTGTTGTTGACACACAAAAACATACGGCCATTAGAATTTAATAAGCGTGCGCTAGATGTAATAAGCGCGCGCAGTTAAATTACTTGCGCTGACTCCGCCCACTAATGATACCCCTTTTAGTTCAACCCCAAGTCAATTTTAGGCCCCCTTTACATCCCCCTTCTCTCTATTCTCAACCCCTCACTTTCCGGCTTCCCATTTCCAACACCACGAAAAACATGGGGATAACGATTCCACTATGCGTACGCAACAGCAAGAAACGGGGAGTGCGCTTAATTTAAACGCTATGTATTTAATAATCGTCATTAAAGCTAAATTTTCTAGGCGAACTTTCAGCTCAAGCAGAGAGCTGTGTTAAATTTTAATACTTGCTGCTGAAACTTATAAATTCAGCAAGTTTTTAGATAGACATGAGCATTATTCAGAATAATTACTCAGATTACTATATCTTGTGCTGTCAATTTTAAGAGTTAAAATGTAGCTAAATGTCAGTTCAGCAAGAATTTCACTCTAAAAACTTTCTGAAAACCGAGGCAAATTGTAATTCAGTTAGAACGCGATTTCATCTTCACCCGAATATTTAAATCTCGGTTAACTCTGACCTGATTTCGCTTTTTCATGCAACTAAATCTATGTTACAATGTTTTAAAGCGTTTAAAAATCTGCGTCAGTTTCAGATTTAATATTGTTCTAACAAATGGTTTTACTAAATCTTGCTTGACAATCTCCCTTGAGAGTAAAAATTTTTTTTTATTGCCATCAAAATCAAGATTAAGTAGCTGAATGTACATTTAGAAATACGATGACAAAAAATATTACATTTCCCTTTTATTTTAGGGCCCAGCGTTCTTGGTTGCTCTATTTGCATCCATTTCCGAGGTCTTAAAATAACTCCTTCCTTTCCATAGATCGTGTGTTCTCAATCAACGCGATTTTCTAAATCTCCAATCTCTCGCCGTTATACAAAGACTAACAAGATACACTACTACGAGAAACTACAAGATATATGTAGTTTTACCGTAAATGAAATTTACATTTTCTTACTATCACACTATATTTCATTCACACCACATTTCTATCGTACCAGCAGTTTGTAAAATTGAATTCGGTCATCTAATTTCATGCCTCACCTACACAAAAAAACTTGAATGGTCAACTCACACGTGCATGCTCTCTCTTCCCGTACACGTGCAATGAAATACGAGTCGATCGAGTAACGGCACAATGACCACATCTTGAGATGAAATTTCATGCCCATATTTGACCTTCCAATGTGAAATCCTCCGTTTCGCTATTCCCACAAAAACGGTGCCCCAATGCATGTTCTGCAAGTGTCAATTCTTAAACCCGGCAAATGCAACAAACTAAAATTATTTTGTTGGTTTGTTACATAGGTAAACGAAAAATTTCAAAGGCATTTGCCCATGAAAGAATGATTATTAAACAAATGATAAAAGGCCCTTCATTTATTCGTAGCAAGGACCCAGACTAAAAACTGTTCCTTAAAAGTCGCTTCACGATTCGATTTAAAATGTTTGCGTTGGAAATTTTTAAAAGATAAAATAAGTCAAAGAGAATTTGCGTTCACCCCTGTACAATGGACCGGTTTGTTGAGAAGACGTGAACCGAACCATTTCGAGTTGCGAGTCATAACTCAAAATGCAAATTGAGAGGATGGCCGAAACGTCTCTCAACATAAATTGGCAGTAATTACATCGAATTAGATGCAATGTTTTACAGCGCTCGTAAATTTGCCAACTTTGCCGTTTTGAAACTTTGAAATCTGTTAAGAGATATGATAGGTTCTGGCTCTTGCGCGTCTCCAAAAAAAAAGTTATGTTAGCGACAGAAAAGAAGAAGAACGAGAGAAACGCCTCTCACCGTCAAAAAAAAAAAAAAAAATACATGTATTAAAAAATAAAGTATATAAATATATCGCCGTGTAATTTATTGATGCTAAACGTATTGCGCATGTCATCAAAAAAAGGAGATTCCCCTCGCTTAAATAACGGGATTTTTGCAGCTTACACAATCCTCGCCTTCGCTTACAAAAACAATTTATTACGCGCTGCCATCGACAATATACGAAAAGTGACAAAAAGTCTCGTAAATTCAAAATTATGTATCTTAAATAATATTCTGATTTTACAATCAAAACCAGAAAATAAATCTTCTGTAAAACCTCGATTTACCGGCAAAAATCGAAACTCAATAGAAATTAGCTATAGAAATTAAAATACTGTACTGAGAGATACAAATTTTAAAAATTAATTTTCCTCAACAAAAACAAAAATTATTTTACTTTTTTATTATTAGCAAACCATATAAGATTATTCCAAAGTTTTAACGCTTTGAGATCAGATTACAAAATTCTAAACCAAAAAAAATTACTTGGCAACTCCGCAATTTAATTGAATTAAAACGTCGATTTCTCCCCCGTATCAAATTGTAGACAAACGTAAAATCGAGGTTTGACCGTAATTGTCAGCTTATGTTCCAACGCTCTCAGCTCGGTAAAAGTGAATAGGTAAATAAACGGAGAGAGAAAGAGCATTGTTCATTGAGCACCTTGAAACTTCATTCATTCATCAATATAACTTAGGTGTTTGTTGCCCGCGCGAACAAAAAAAAAAAAATAGAAAGAGATTTACGACTTATTTTTTACAGGGTTAAAAACTCTTCTTGAATCTACTTTTTTTATTATTTTCTTTTTTCTAATACTGGGGATCGGTGGGGGAAAAAAAGGAAGTGATAATAAAACCCTCACTCTCTCACTTAACCCCCACCTTTTTACCTTTCAAATTTTATACGATCCAATTTTTTTTTTACAAATCTAAACAGGAGAGCGGAATAAAGAAAAGTTAAAAAAAGGACGTAACAAAATACAACAAACTTAACTGTTAAAAAAATCCCCCCAAAAAGTGTTTCTTACAATAACATTGAAAGAAATAATACAAAAAAGAAAACTTTGAGGAACAAAAAAAAAAAAAAAAACTCCCGGACAACTTTTTCTTCACTTAACTCGCAGAAATTGTTTAGCAAAAATGTTACGAACTGAACCAATTTTTCACGCAAAGTCAAATTGAGACTTTGAATTCTAACAATAGGTGCCATTCACAATTCGACATTTTCAATTCCTTTTTCAGTTACAGTATTTATTTATTTTTTATTCCACTTTTGTATAACTTTTTCCACTTTTAAAAAATACGTTGTAAACTGAAAATTATCAAAACACTCGATATAAAATAACAATAACCCCTCGTTTTACGCGGATTTAACATAAGCGATATTATTTAAAAGAATTGCACTGGTATTTTTCAACATCTATTTTTTTTTTTTAAATTTCATTTACGCGAGATTTGTTTTGTATTTTCTCCGTTACATTAATAAGCGTTAATTTTGAACGATCAAGAGTTTTTATTTTGCATCACCAAAATATCTCCAATAAATTAACCAAAGTCTTTATCTTACGAAAAAGTTTCACGTATTAGTCACTTTACACAATTCACAGATCAACTTTTGTAAAAAAAAAACTTTTATGCATAATATTTTGATGAATCTGATTCGTCAAAAATTGCATTAAAATTGTATAATACCCAAAATTTTACGGTATATATTTTACACTTAATTTAGAAAACTGATAAATCATTTTTCTACTGCTTCATCATGCACCGTTGAAAACGATGCTTATTATATCTGTGCTGTCAGTGGTTTTCATTTTTGAGTTTCGCCAAACGCTAGAAACCTACTTTGCGTGTATAACGAGGGAGTTTTCTAACATCCAAAACCTAAATTGAGATCTAGCTAAAGGTCCTGATAATAATACTATTAACCTTTATTTCATTTTTTTTCTTCTTCTTCAAACATTTCCTTGGAAAAAAATAGTATTAAAATTGTGTAATACTCATGTTTTTACGGTTTCCACTTAATTTCATTTTCGTCCGCTTTATCAGGGTGAAACGTTGAATACGATAATTATTACAATGTACCAAGTTCTACTACGAATTTTGAATGATATCTGTATTTACATTGCACTCGGCTAAAAACCTTCCCTTCCTTGAATAATGAGAGACTTTTGTACATATCCAAAAACTCGAATTGAGATCTAGCTAGAGGTCCTAATAATTAACCTTTATTTCATATTTTTTTTCTTCTTCTTCTTCAAACATTTCCTTTTCCAAATGCGAGTTCACGTGTAACAGATGGCATTATTTTCAACGTTTTCTCTCAAAAAAATCAAAATCAAAAAGGAGAGAAAGAGGAAGAAAAAAAATATATATATTTCACAGCCGTAAAGATAGACAGAAAGAAAAATTTCTCGAAAGAACAACAACAAAAACAAAACAAGAAAAAAAAATAATAATAACAACAACATACACCTGATACGAAAAACATTTTCCTGCTTCTCTTTGACCGTCAGCCATTTCACTATCCCTCACGAGTCCCGGACTCACCTTTCAACTCACCCACATTTTGATTCCTCAATATCAAAAACAAAAAACAAAAAAAAAAGTTTAAGGGCAAACAGTGAACTGCGAGAATTTTCCTCCCGCAACCGATGATAAGAGAGCAAGGGTATCTATGGTCAAGCGAGTGGGTTGTTTTAGCGGGGGGTCCACCTGCAAAACCTGTTAAGAGCCTAGTGCTTTGGAACGCAGGGGGGTAGCCACACACTAACCAATAATTTTCATTCAACATTGCAGGAGGTCGCCATCTTACAATGATCACGGCGCATTTTTAGGTCTCTTCCTCAAAAAAATTGTATTTAATAACCTTCCGCCACTTATCAAAACCCTGCGCTGTCACACTTACGTCCACCGTCCTCTCTCTCTTCTTACGTCATCCTCCCGTCATTTACGTTTTTTTTTTTTTTTATCCCATTAGTTTTGGGAGTGAAATCGAGCTAGAACGAATCGTCTATGATACGCTCATTATTTGAATGGAGAAAAAAAAAATAAATGTTAAAATGTTATTTCAGCTGTCAGATTAAACGATTAATATTAATTCGTAGGCGGAAATGCGAGGGAACATCTTCATCGCTAATAATCCCAATTTTCATTATTTACCTAATAATTCATTCGTCGCATATTGTGTTACGTTACTAGGCATATATCTAACCGTTCCACCTATCTTAATTCGTATTATTATTGACGTTAATAGAACTAGAGCTAAATGAAAACGTGCGCTTTGTAATTCACAAACAAGATTTAGATTTTTACCCGATTCAACGCCTTATTTAGCACAAAATGTAAGCAATAGCCGCAATAGTTTACAGGTGCTAAAAAAAAACGTCATCATTCACGCCAAAATGATGACTTTTGTAAATTACTGTAGCAATAACAATCTAATATTTCGAAGCCACCTTGGAATTTCATTCGTTGTTTGTTTGTTGGTTTTGCTGACCCTTTCCGATCGTATTTTGTAAAACCATGGGACTAATCTATCAAAATTACCTTAAAAAGTAGATGAATTTATGGGTTTCCCCACACTTTTTTTTAATTCCCGATTGTTCGATAAAATTGAAGATCGCCTAATAAATTGATTTCCTTTTTGCTCTTAAACTTTTTAATCACGATTACGTTATTAAATCTTGGCTCAAAATTCTAATGGCAACATTCCATTTCTTAATAGAGCTAAAACAACAAATTCTAGCTGGGTACTCAATGGCCCTTAGAAGAAATTCTGATCCTTGAAACCTTTTTTTTTAAACTGTTTTTAAGCGTTTGAGATATTATTTTAGAACCGGCAAACCGTTGTTTACTACATGTAATACCGTTATCGTATAAATTTTCCATCTAAATTTAGCAACTAAATTTAAAACTTCAATACTATGCCCTTCACTTTACATAAAATTTATATAAAAACAATCTTTTTTTTTTATATATATATAAAATAATTGCATGCGTCTCTTTCAAAGAAAAGTTAAAACCATTAGCATGCCAACATGGTGATTTCAATCAACGTCAAATTCAAATTTTCAACTTTTTTTTAAGCTACCTACATGTATCTAAAGTCTTTAACTACTGCACTGCAATTTTAATATCCATTTTAATAAGCACTTTAATGCCGATTTACCTTGAAAAAAAATTTGAGAAAAACATTTACCGGTATCAAAATTACACGTACCGGTACTAAAAAAAATAGCTTTGTTATTTTCTATTTTTAAACATTATATCAATCATCTTAATTCCAAATTTTGAATTAATTTTAAGATGCTTACTGTCCATACTCTCTTTCTTCTAAGATTGTCAAAATCATAAGGGATGTGAAGTGAGGCCCTAAGCAAAACAAAAAAAAAAAAGTTTGCCCTAACCGTCACTCTTCAAATTTTTTTTTTGCCTCTATGCTTCTCTTCCTTTTACTCTTCCGCTGTTCGAAATTGGTAATTACTAGTTTGGCGATACTTTTAATAGTCGCCGTCAAAAGTCTTCATATACCTGTCTACCAGCCTCGTTGAGCTTAAAAAGCGTCTGCCATCACAACCACGCAGAATCACAACAGAAAGAAAAAGAAAAAAAAAGAAAAAGAAAATGAAGGAGAGAGAAAGATTTTTGCGCACGAGGGAGAAAAGAAAAGAAAAAGAATGAATGAAATTCAATTTTCTGTTGGTGACAGTTCATCCGTCAGCATCATATTCAACAACAATGAGAGCTGAAAACACAACTGTTCCGCTCGCTCAATACCCCTCCTAGCCATTTAATAATACACATTGATGGACTCGCATCCACACTACTATGTACTTCCCCATTCTATTTTAGCGTCTTTCAAAAGTTTCGCACAACCGATACGATTAAATAGCCATAAAATGTTTCAATGTTTCGTTCGAGCCTTCCAATTTCACACACACAAACTGCATCGTTTATTAATTCGTTTCAAAAAAAAAAAAATAATAATAAATTCCACGTTAAAATCAATTCTATTCGAAGGTTTATATTGCAATTTCGAAAAACCTCAATAAGAGTCCACAATATCTACATTATCGTTAATGCAGTAGTAAAAATTAAACGTGTAGTTTAATTTAATTAAGCTAATTTCTGTTTGCAGCAGGAATAATAATTTAGAATGTTAACTTTTATTTTGCAATTTAAAAACTTGTTAAATGCCCTTGAACTCTTTTTATCAGTAGAAATCGCTATAGCTATAAATTATAGAATTAAAAACCCAAACACCTGTTTTCGAAAATTCAGCGCTCCCGAACCCCAAAATTTATTAAAAAGCGAATACAACAAACTCTTTCTCGCAATCTCGCCGACTCGAATCGAAAATTACTACAAAGATATTCTTAACAAAATCTGATCCAGCTAATTATTTAACCTATGTCAGATAAAGATGTCATAAATTTCTTATTAACAAGATGAATGAGATGTCAGGTCTTCAAACGACTTTTTAAAGACTCGGCACGTGAATAACCTAGCACACGACACAAACACACACATTCTACAATTAAGCCGACTTCAAAATAAGTTTTTTTTTTTTTTTCTTTCGTTCGCGCTCACTTTACACGCTCACCAACAGTGATTCAACTCCGCAGAATCTTAAGAGATCTGATGGAGTGTGTGTATACAGAAAGATGGTCATGGGTGGTAAATGAATTGAGCTAGGTTGGAACAAAGTGGTATAATAAAATTGACCACCAAAAGCAAATAAACCAGCTGTCAACGCGAATATTTTCCACAAGGGGAAATTGAAATAAATCAGTTAAATAGAAAACCGCAAAAAAAAAAAATTCGTGGTTAATATCGGTGGGTGGGTTTCGATTTCAACCCCCGTAGCTACGGAATACATTCCAAATCCATTAACTAAAATTGCTTCAATATTGTCAGCCTTGGGTGAGCGAATCGACAGTGGGACAGTACAACTTTTTAACGCTTTTTGGTGACGTCGCGTGTCGCAAATTCTGTACTTAACATTTTTTCAAAGCAATAAACAATCATCATAAAAGCGCATTAGACGAGGGGGAGCATCAATTAAAATAGTCCAAAATCAGAATTCCAGCTGATTTTTTCGCTCATATCGAGTGAAATAAAAAAAATTTTAACGAAGAATATAATAACAATAAACAAACAAAAAATACAAAACTCCATTGAATATCCATCGTCGTAAATTCCATCATCAATAAAGTAAATAAAAGCGAAGTAGAAATAAATACGAGGCAAAGCAAAGCAGAAATTATTTTTTTGTTTTTTGAGAGATTCAATAGTTCGTATGCTATAGATCAGAAAAAAGTTATTTTCTTCATCAGTTTGACATTGGTCTGTAAGCGAAATCATCTTCCCCCCCCCCCCTCTCTCTCTCTCCCCCTCCCAAAAAGATTTAAGCTTGGGATCTTCAAACTCTATTCAAGCTCGCGTTTGGCCAACGTCTCTTAAAAAGGATTATTTGCCTACAAAATTTTGGTGTTAACACTAAATACACGTGTTAACATGTCTCTTCATCTATGTTTATTTTCTTTTCAAAACAAACTCCCTTCCCTCTTCTTTATTTACCTAAAAATCACCATCCCCCACCCTGCCTCCCTCCCTCACTTTTTTTTTTTTTTTTTTCGTACCAAGATGTTTACTTAAGATTAAATTAACACCAACCCTTCAAAACTACGCCATCAGTAAAATAACACAAAATTATTTTTTTTAAACGAATTTCAAAATATAAAATAATTTCAATTAAAAATCACTCAAACACGAGTACTGTATTTCCACATTTACTTATGGCGTATAATGTGCCAAAAGGTGCCGCAACTTTCAGCGAAGTTTAAAAATGTTTCACAAAAAAATTGCCAGTCTCCAACAAATTATAAAACGAATTTAGTTTAACGATTTAAACCACAATTTAAAAACATTGTAGACGCAATGTATTAATTAGTTATCAAACATATCTAATGCATGTACCGTAGTTTAATTAGCTTTTAGAGTCGTTAGATATGATGCATCAACCAAATGCGTTTCCACCAAAATCAAAACCGGGAGAATACTCATTCATTTTTCACTCAAAAATATCTCAAACGCGAACAGAAACTTTAATATATTACCTATTATTATTGCTTGAGTTTGCAATAATAAATACATATCCACATTTACTCATTTTTATGAAATAACAATACTGTTATAGTAAATCATTTTTAAAAAAATGAGTGAAGCCAGTTTGTATCGTTAAGCGCAGAATTTAAGAGTTAATTAAAATTAATATTAAGTAGAAAAGTAAAAAAAGGGCGTTGTGTTAATCGTCTCGGCCCTTACTAATACGTTCAATCCAAATAATTACGAGAAAGAGAGAAAAAAAGAAGTGTTCCTACCTTAATTATCGATTAACATCAGGAAGGTTCTCTCTCTCTCTTTTTAATTTCCTAATGCTTTCGTAATTAACACACGTGATGACGAGATATTTAAAACGCTAAAATGAAAAAAAAATAAAAACAAAATTTGAAACGATTCCAAATTAGACTGAAATAACAATAACAACAATTTTTGTTAGGTAAACGTTTCGAATTACAATAATTAGAAAGTTACTGTAATCGAAACTGAAGTTACATTACGCAAAGCTTTAGATTAAATTTTGTAGAAGATTGGATTTCCTGCATTTATTGAACGCGCTACTGTACTACAGTTTTAAACATGATGGTAAAAAAAAAAAAAATGAGAAGAGGAAAGAAAAAATGCAATTTGAAGATGCAAAGACTTTTATAAAAGAGCACTCGTCAGGTGGCAAGAGTGTGCAGTTGACAGTTTTAGGACCCCCGTGGACGACTATTACTTACCAAGCTTACACGCGCTCGCAAAACACATACACTTTTTATCATTAGTAAAATAAAAAGAATCTTCCTAATCTACACTACACCGCGCACGTGTACAATACACATGTTACACTACTTTGTATCTGCCGCAAATTAAACGGTATTTTTTTTTTCCTCACAACGAAAACTAAACCGAAATTAACATCTGCGCAATTTTATATTGTACAGGAGTCAAGATTTCGACTTACGAAACATAATATCGGAACCTAATCGAATCAAAAATGTGCGCGGGTGTATCTCAATTGATTAAGATCCTAGGCAGCATTAAGTTGAAAAAGTAAACGCGCAACATTCTTTTGTTGATGAGTTTTATGTTTATTTGATGTTGATTGTGGGGCCTTATGAGCCATGATCAATCATGTACGAAACAGATTTATCTATCACACTTTTTTTTTTTTACCAGCTTGACAAATAATGTCGAGTCATGTCATGAATTTAAATTATTCTGCCCCTTTTTTTTTCTTCCTTTACGTATTTTCTCTTGCCACCGGAATCGAGCGCTCAACTCAAAGCATGCAGTATAGTGCAATTATACGGTTTTAGCCTACTATAAAAAAAAACAGAAAAATGATAGAAAATAAAAGTGGTTTTAATTTATGAAAGAAAAAAAAATAAACCACCGAGTTAGATAACAAAAGCTTAAAAATGAGTAAGCATTATGCTCGTGCGTAGATTACCTCACTCTTAATGATTAAAATTACAGTATATCGAAACCTTCAAATTACCATTTTTCTTCATGAATTTTTTCCTGCCTCAAACTTCTTATTCGATTTGGTTTGAAATTAAGTATACCTGAAAAGAACAGAATAAAGATATATAGTAAAATAGTATCGAAACAAAACCAAGAGAAAGAGAGAGAGGGTCCGATTCTTATTGTTATTTATCAACAACAATACAATACTGTATAGTAAATAGCATTATTGTACAGACGTCTATTGTTTACCTCGGCCGGCGAATAACTGTTCGTAATCTACGCTTCTTCACGCGCCGGAATGAAAAGACATTTTCTCGAAATGAATGTCTGGAAACTACGTCATCAATCAAGTCAAATGGATGATCATAGTGCGACCTATACCGAGCCGTGATCAATCAAACGTAAAAACCTTGTAAGAAGGCAGTGTGTTGGTGTGCACCGTCTACACGAGTTTATTGCCATAAATTCATCTACAGTAAATCTTCCTCTTTTTTTTTTACCTTTCTCTCTTTTTTCTTATTATTAATACGCTTAAATTTCTTCAGACATTTTTAATATTTAACTTACCATGTTATTTTTATTATTACATCGTTCTTTGGTTGTCACGAAAAGTTGAATATTTTATGCGGCGGCGGTGTCAAAATGTGGCGGGAGTTCACGCAACAACAAAAAATCATGTCGCTTTTCAAACCAATCTCGGTACACACGTGTATGGAAAAAACCTAAACAAAAAAAAAATAGAATTAGTAGATTAAGATATGTCACGTCATTAACGAGAGTGGGGAAAAGGGAGGAGGTGGAATGTAAAATACAGTCACGAAAATGAAGGGGAGGGGATGTGTATTTTTGGATTCACACACAGTTAATTTGACATCGAAAACATGCGATGGGGGATTTGATTTTTATTTGAATGAAGTCCACCCGGTAATGTACTTACACCTGTGCTCGTCAATCAGCGCGCGCAGTATTTTTGCTTCTAGTTTAATTACCCGACGCGGAGGCACGAAAACACTTTTTGATTGAAATTTTATACGCGAACTATGTAAATTATGATAATTATTATTAATCGCCGGTCGTAATTTCACACTCAACGCCCGACATTTTGAACTTTTCGAGTCGGGTTACTAGTAGCGCCACTGGTGGTAGACCTTGAAAATTATTAGATCCACAACTTTCCATTACGTCATTCAGGAGAAACGTCCTAATTCAAATAATTATTGTAATTTTAAAAAATAATAATAATCCCGTAATGACAAAATCGAAATAAATCACAAATGAAATATACTTTTTTGACGAGTTACAATCGTAATTTAATTCTTAGAAAAATAATCTTGACAGTTCAAAGTTTAGCGCTAAATAGTGACATGTGACCTTAATTATTAAAATTATTATTGCAAATAAATACTCGGAAAGGAAAAAAATACACTGTACAAAAATTCTTTAAAATAATACAGTACTGTACATTTTTTACTTTTAATTTAAAATGCAGCCCTATCAAGCAGTATAGCACAGATTCTATGTTCCACTGTATATAAAATTATGACAAATGAAAATAATTTTAAAAATGCATAAAATACAATGTAATTTTATAAGATTTGGAAAATCTAGTTCAAAGTTTGTTCCGTTATCCTTGTGACCCAGTTCTCTCTTCAGATTTTAAAAAAGACCACCGGTACAATTTCCAAAGAAGTTTTTTTTTTTTTAAAGAAAAGGTGACAAGAGGCATCAAACATGTTCAATGTACTGTACTTAGTACATGACATTGTATTTAAAAAGTAATAATAAGGGAGAAAAAATCAAACAAAACCCTTGAAATTTATCCTGGAGCATGCAAAAATTATTTTGTGGGTCCCGAAAGCGAATCTTTCACTGTACACTTTTTTTTTTATTCTTTAAAAAAAATAAAAACTTACCGGGTACTCTTTGTTATCATTAACAAATTTTACATCCATAAGTTTCATTATTTTTATCAGACATGAGCATACCAGTAGTTTCAATAAAATGAATTCCACTTTCGAGGCTTAAAATACTGCACAGATAATTACTGTATTTACAATATTAACTTTTATTGTAGGAGCTAATAGCTCGACGTGAGTCATTGTTGAATTTTTCATCAGTGATCGATTCAAATTATATTAATTTAAAAACATTATAAACGAAAAAAATATGGCGATGGTATTGTAGGTAACTTGGTATGAAATATAATTGTTTTTGAAATTGGGATACTGATATTTATTCACAACTGCTTATTTTTTAAATTTATTACTTTCCACTTAATTTTTTTTTTAAAAATTAATTGCATTATTCTAATTCCCACGTAATGTATAGATATGGCATAGAAATAACTGAGTTAATAGCTATTAAACATACAATAAAACCGCTGAATCATTTTATTTTTATATTTTTGTGTGTGTCTAAATAAAATTCTATATTGTTTGGAAGAAGTAAAAAAAACAAAAAATAAATTAAATTTTTTTTAAAAAATTAACATTCTTTACGTCAAGAAGTTAAGAGAATAAATATATGACAACATAAACAACAATGTTAAGAATGTTCGAAGCAAACAAAAGCAAAGTTGTATGTTAACTATAACCACACGTAATTGATGACGTACCGAAAATAACTAAAACAGGGAGAAGAGCTAAAGCAAAAAAATGAAAAAAATGCAGTTATATATTTATATCCGAATGTAAATGCACGTGAATGCAGTTTCTCCCTCTTGTTTCATTTAAACGTCAGCCAATTGCGCTTGGCATGTAAACATGTCAGAGCCGAAAAACCTCATTTCGTCTCCTTACAGATAGATAGAGCGCACGGTATATAATATTATAATGTAAGCAAGCACAGGCTAAACGAGTTTTTGGTGTATGTGTGTGTGCTACACTGTATTATAGTAGTTAAGGGAAGAAGCAGGCGTGGTTAACGCAATTTATACCTGATGCTCATGTAAGACATGTTTCAAAAATGTCTTTAAAACGTAAATATCGTTTCCGAGCTGGAATTTTTCAAATGGACACGTAGCTTACACCTGCAAACACCTTAGCTATAGGTAGGAAAAAGAAGAAAATATCAAAACACATTCTTTTCCACTCCTTATTCCACACGCGCATCAATCCTACGGTACATATAATATCCCTCCTCCTACTCCTTTTCTTCTCCTGCCCTCACTTTCTTAAGGAAATATCGAGGCCTCCACCGGTGCACTACTTGCTCGCTGCTTTAGCGCACACAGCATGTTACATCGAAACGTGAAAAAGCCCTATTGGAAAACGCTACACGCTTTCACCTACTTTGCAATTAAACGCTCTTTTTGCATTACGTGACGACGTTTAGAAGAGAGAAGAAAAAAAAAACGTGTCATATGTTTATGTTACTATGACAACAAATAGTTTGCGAAGTAATGCCAGGCACGTGCCAATCCGGTCGTGCACGATCAGCAGAAAGGAAAACAAATACATGTTCTCGTAAAAAAAAAAAAAATAGATGCATAATATTGCCACTGAATAATTTTCTTTTAACACATCTCCCCAACAACACACTGTATGAAAATATTGAATTTAACCTGACAAGTGTATTGTAAAATAATTTTCCAGTTAAAACTTATGAAATCCCCCTATCGGTAAAACAAATGGGATTGTGCAATTAGCTCTTTAAAGTGAAAAATCTAGAAAATTCATAGCAAATACAGTGAACAAAAAATGCCTGGTATAGTAAGCTACTCTTTTCGGTATGGAATCAATTAATATCGCTTAAAATTTGAATGAAACAAAAAATATATTCAGATAAGACAAGCTCGGTGACAACGTTTTACGCCAATATTAATCAAAAAAACTTGGGCAGAGATGTCTTCATTTTTTGACATCTCCAGAATTTTTACATTCGAAATCATAAGCAGTGGTTTTTTTTTTAGAGCATTCTTTGATTATAAAACTCGATTTAGCCGCTTTTTCTGTCACTTTTTTCTTATTCAGCTCACTTATGATTTATTCCTCTCACACTTTCTTACGGGGCTCGACTGAAGAATGTTCTCGTCCAAACACCTGTAAACAACGTTTGGTATTTTGCTTATTTTTTATGTATTATTTCCAAAGCGAGAGAGAGAGAGAGCATGCACGTCCAACCCTCGCGCAGTGCACAAGCATTTAAAGATAAGTTCAGCGCACAACAGAGGTACGAACTGTTGTGATTTATGGAGGAATGAGAATGGTGGGGGGTGAATGATATAAATTCCTCAGCAACGGCAAAAAATTATTAGGCCTACTCCACCTTTCTATCGAAAGAATAGCCAATATCATTTAAGAGCATCTGATGAACGTCACTTGCGTAAACATTATAAGCAGCAACGGGATAATAAATTTTGTTTCAAAAATCATTATTATTTTTTTGTTCCTCTCTCGTTTTAAGAAAAAGAAATGGGGTCTGTTCGATAAAATTGAAAATGTTTGACAATCGAAATGAATTTTCTTGGTTGGAAAACGAAAAAAATTTAGTTGAAACGGAAATGCGATAAAAATTAAAGAGCTTGTTGTTCTGGCGATTACATGGGTAGATAGGAGCACATTCTCACACTCAAACAGGTGTCATTTGAGATTTGAAAGAGAGTTTGGAGTTAGTGTCTCGAGGTGTGGTCAGCAGGATGGGAGAGAGAGGGGGGACAGTTGACCCCCACAAACGTGGTAACAATGATGGTTAAGTGCGAGAGAGTCCATTGTTTTAATAATGACTTTACCAGGCTTTGAAATTGACACCACAAGATCCATAAAAATCCTGATTTATGATATATATGCGCTACATTGTGTTTGCTCACTGGGATTTTTTTTGTAAAAAAAAAAAAAGGTGAATCCCAACCGATATAATGGGAGGGATGAAAGAGCTGGGAAAGATCCTATTAAACTGAGCTCAGCATAAATAAAAGTCTGTTAAGAACACTTTTTGTTGTTAACTATCCTCAACAATGAACGGGAGAACAGTTTCGAATGTTTATGATCTTTTTTTTCTCTCTCTCACTCTCCTCTATCTCTATCTATCTCTCTCACTCTTTTTCTTTTTTGTCATTTTAACGCCAGGCGTACTGAATATACCTCTAGTCATATATCTATCTCGTTGTTTTCACCTAAATTACCATTACCACTATAACATCTTCACGACCAATCATTTTACAACTTCGCACTGTTTTCTACGGATATACCCCCTCTCTCTCTCTCTCAACCAAAATACCCCATTGAAAATCTTAATTTGAAACGCGCTTAATAAATTCAAAATATCAATTCAGATTTATCGACTCAGAAAACTATTCTCGTAAACCACCCTTTAATAAATATATCACAGGGGAGATTTAAAAATAAGTGTTTACACTCTTTTAGTTGATTTAATATAATAATAATACCGGTATTATAGTGTTTTGTGATAAATCATAAAACTATAACACCTGGTGTATAGTTTTTAATTTTCACTTCTCGATGACTATTTATTTTAACAAAAAAATTTTGAGATTAATATGAATATTTAAATTAATTAAAAAATTTTAAGTGCTTAATTTTGGCTATATATCGGATTTTTAACGTTATTTTGGCACACTTTTAATAATGCATTCAATTTGTAGCCCTAGGCCCTATACCAGTATTTGACATTTAAAATTAATATTCAGTATGCCATATGGGCCCCCACAAGTTCACAACTCTGTGGATTTAAAGTTTTTTCTACCAATTACAAACTATTGTGGAAATTTAAGGAGAATGTGGTTTAAGCAGCACAATAATATTTTAAAAATGAAATCAATGAAGAATTTTTAGAATTCTTTTGTAAGATAAAAACGAAAAAAAAAAATCATAAATTAAAATTAATTTGTTTGGTTTTTCAAGTACCGGTATTAGCTTTTTAAAAATTTAAATTTTTTTGGTCACGTTATTATACCGCTGATATAGCCTATTCCATATTATCTAAAATCTGATCCCTATTCAACAAATCATTTGGATTTATCCCACTTTAACCCGTTAAGATAGCAATGTAACGCGTCAGATAATTTCCGCATGGATACTTTTCTGAACACACATTGAATCGGAAGGGGAAATAATTAACTGTAAAGTCAGCCGTTTCAATATTAAACTTGATAAGCCCCGCGTTTTCCCCTCCTCCTCCATCATCATTCGTCTCTTAGCAAAATATATATCTAAGCGGAGAATGAGATCTGGGGGTTTAAAAAGAAATATCGGAGGTCAGCCCAAACTGCTATTATGAACCGCCGGCATTGCCCTGAGAAGACCTAGAAAAAAAAAAAAACGGCCGATTACATTCGGACAATAAGCGTTCCCTTCAGCTTTTCAATACCGTTTCCCTAATGTTTATATAGACCGAGACTAGGGCTCCACCAGCTGCAATATTATTCCACTTCCTCTCTGTTCATTCTATCCTGACCAATTTGAGGGGAGTTTAAACACCCTTTCAGCCTTAAAACTTTGCGATCGGCGGAAATTCACGTGACGTGAGGTACTGTACCTATAAAAAAAAAAAAAAAGGTAAGACGTGCGATTGGATTTTCCGCCACTAATTCTAACCGCCGTATAATACCAATGTCTGAATTTTTTTTTTTTCCCTTTTTGAAAATTGATATTTGGCTATATAACATTCAGATCTAACGATAAATAAAACTATTTTTTTCTCTGTCCTATATTTTTTTTTTCTTTCCATACCGGTACTTTTTTTTTCTCTCTCTCTCTCCATGTTATTCAGATATATTTATTTACTTTTTTCTGCAAAAGAGGGTTTTGTTGCCTAATTTCTTCCTTTGATCGTTTCAACAGATATACATGTATTACTAAGGGATTTCATAAATATTAAATCCTCTTAAATCGAAACTTTCACCTCGTTTCATTTCGAATGTCGATAACTATACACAGAACCGTATAGTTCCAACTTTTAACTATCTACTTTCTCATCGCTTTTTTTTACTTCTTCTTCTTTTTTTCATCTGAGAAACACGTGCATCGGGACATAAAACACTAGCACTCCCCGTGAAAACCTATACTTCACAACTAACATGCCTTCAAAATCTGAAATCGTAAAATTGTAATAGGTTTTCTTCATCTTAACAACGATGGTAGTTCACATACCGGCAACGTATACCGGTATATCTCTCTAACTCACAATAGATTATACTCAATCAACTTTAAACAGCTTTTTCACTCCGAAAGGTTTCAAAGTAATACCGGTTTGGCGCAGAAAAATATATTTAATAATGTAAGGTTTTAATGCCGCGTTTCCAAGATCGTTCATTAAATTTTCCAACGCAAAAAAAAAAAAAATGTTTGAAATCAACAACAATAGCTGATTTATAATTATAAATACACGTACAGTGCTAACAGAAACTTTCACTTTTTTTTAAATTAAATGTCATTTTTTAGATCGTTAGTTTAAGCTGAAACTAAGGTACCAGTAAATTACCGTAAAACGAAATTTTTTTGTAAGTCCTAAAACTGAGTTCCAATAAGTTTAGAATTAAACTGAACCTTAAATCGTGTTTAGAGGAATAAAATGATAAGTTGCAAACTAAAAAATGTAGTAGCCTATAATAATTAAAAATTTGGCGAATGCTTTCCTACCGGCGATAAATTGGGCATAGTACTCCTGTGGAAACAATTAATAATAATAAATAAATGATTAAACTGTAGCTTCTCATTTTAACATATTTTATAATTTTTAGGACCGGATCATTACCTAAATGGGAATTTAATCCAATCGATCAGATAAAGGATACATCATATCCCGATTACGGACTTCATTCTTACGGCTTTAATCCATACTCTTGCTCACCCATTCAGCCTGCAAAAGATTACCATAACAATTAATAAATAATAATAAAAAAACGATCGAAATTTTAACTCTGTGGTAAAAAAAAATTTAAGTAAAAAGTAAATTCGTAATTATCGCAAATTGTATTTTGCGATATAACGACTGTTGCGTTTGATACAAATCAAATTATTTGTTTTGTTTACAGAGTGTTAAATTAAAACTGTCGAACAAGTTCCTAAAATCATGCCATTGTAAGTACATGTAGTTAATTAAAACATAAAATAACAATGATAAATAAAGCTCACGTTTTAATAATTAATTTGTTTTTTGTTATGAATTTTATCTACCGGCATTTATTTTTGCAATCAGTTTTAAAGAATTACCGGTAAAATAATTTTTAAAATTTAAAAACTTTGCAAAATTTTATTACCGTAATGTTTCTATCAAATAAAATTTAATGTTATAGGCTACTAAGTCTATCATTAATTGATTTACATGTAGCCTATTACAATTAAGTGCAATCAAATTTTTCTATATTTAAGCAATAAAAATTAGTTTTAGACAATTAAAATATAAAATACGCTTCAAAATTGTATTTAAAATCTGATACCGTCAATAGATATTTTGTAAATCTTTTTAAATTAATTAATTTGCAATAAATTCGTAATTCCTACACTGCAAGCAATATTTTGAAACTAAATATCTAGCCTATTGAAATTTTAACATTTGCATTATTTTTAAAAACTGTTTAAAATAATGTAACATTATTATTAGCATAAAAAGCGACGTAGATGCCCCATATACTTTTAAAAAGTGGTCTATTGATAACCTACCGCTAGCACTTCGAACGTTAACATAAAGCTTAAATACCAGCATTTAAAATTACAACTTGACCGTTAACATTATTCTTTGGCAAATCCAGATTTAAATGTTTTGTAAGCGCATATACTGTAGGTGAAAGCTAAAGAGAAAATCCCGAAGTTTAAGTCCCACATTTTGCGGAATTTATTTTTCCTTCGCCAACATTTATTCTGTCGCCCTTAATCCCCTTTTTATGTTAACGGGTCTCGCCTTTATATTCTTCTTCATCGCCCATAAGACCGAGCAGTGGTAACGCACGCACTATATCAGCCTGACGTTTAATATTATAATATATTAAAAACGACAACGTGTGTGTATGTATGAGCGGACTATTCGTATAAAAATTTACCGGTACTGTACAAAAAAAAAAAAAACTTGTCCGTATTTTATTCCCCTATATATCGTTGAGTCCGTGCATTCGAATCTCTTTGAACCGTTCCTCCTATCAATCGTTTTCACCACGATCACTAGGGAGACCATTGAATAGCAGCATGGGCTCTTTTAAATATAAACTAAGGGGTTTTCTCTCTCTCTCACTTGAGTGTGCTTGAATTTAACACTGTATTATCACCAAAATGTGTGATTAAAAGGTAACAAAGTGCAGTGAATAATAAAAAAAAAAAAAAATCTTTCCAGAGCTGAAGCAGAGCTTTTGAAGAACCCTTGACCGGATTTGACCCACCCCCTTGACAATCACAAGCGGAGAGGGCATAAGCAAATATTTGACACAAAATGGTTGAAACGGATCCTTTGAGAGGATCAACGTCATCGACTACTGTTGCTAAATCCCTCGCTCTCTCATTTTTACTTATAATGCATCGGTAATCTTCAGACAAACAATGATTTACCAAATGCAAATATTAGCTATTTACGGGCACTACGCCGTTAACACGTACAGTAAATACAACATTTCAAGTGGGGAGGGTTATTCATTGGCTACATAATTTACTCTTAAGCCAACAAAAACGTAAATATACTTCAAACATCTACATTTCTAACCAGTAAAGACGATCGAAATTCTCGATTTAAATCTCGATCCAAAAAAGAGTTGTAATAATTATGTAACCTACAATATTTTTCCCGCACTCTGACTATAAAGTATAAACGGAATTTAAAATTAACGGTATCCTAGATTATAGAACAAAACAGGAAAACCGAACATATAAAATGTAAATAAAAAAAATGTGTAAAAAAAAAAAAAAGTGTGTAAGTAAAATTCCTGAAGATTGTTGGAAACCGTTGTAAAAATGTCAGGACATGATCGGCAGCACCCAACTACATGTTGACGATTGTGTTGGGCATCTATATACCGAACTGTAGTAGGCCGTAGTATAGGACAGCTCTCTGTCATGTCTCCTCTCACGTACATAACAATGTTTGGCATGTAAACTCCCATCTTGACCCCCTTAAAATCACTCGGCCTCCCTCATGTCCATCTTTTTTTTTTTTTTTTTTTCAGGGGAGTTTTGTGTCCTTACATATGTCTTTCTCGTCACTAAACCTCAAAAAATTTCATTTAAAAAAATAAAAGGTAAACTAAGCAGTAAAGGACAAAAAGTAAGACCTGAAATTGTTGGCCTGAAGCAGGACAGCTCTTTCTCTCCGTCTAAAGAGACACCAAATATTTCATGATATACAAGGGATCTAAATCTCTTTAGCATTGGTGAAAAAGAAAAATAAAAAAAAAAAAAAGAAAAAGTTCTTCAGACCTCCCAAGATGCGAATAATTCAACTGACTGAACACAGTTAAATGTGATTAAGGGATCTACAACCACCCACAACTTTTTTTTTTTTTATTTTCTTCTTCTTCATTTTTTTTGTCTCAAATTTTTAGCAGAGGTTAAGGTTTGGATTCTTTCATCTAGATTTTGTTTTAACCCACTTTCAAATGTTGATCCTGATTGATCATTTCTTAAAACCGCAAAGAAAAAAAAAATTAAAAAAAAAAAAAATTTTACAAGCAAAAGGAAAATAATAATTCTAATTAACCGATAAGAAGATAAACTTTTTGATTCGCACATTTATACAGGTCGTTTCACCTCTTAAAAAATATAGCCTACCTTATTTAATAAAAAAAAAATTACAAAGTTTTTTTTTTTTTACAGTACCGGTATTTGTAAATTAAAAAAAAAATTAGCATCACCTTTTTTTCTGATAAAAAAAAAAAAAAAAAGAAAATTTGAGGCTAAAAAAAATGCTTACTTAAAACTGAAAATTAAACTGAAAATATCGTTTTAAATATCGGTAATAAAACAATTAGGCTAGCTATTGAAAAAAACATAAATTGTGGTTTTTACAAAATTAATAACACGCGTTGAAATTCGATATATTATACTTAAAATTGTATTCAGTTTCTCCACAGATGGTCTTAATAATATGATATACCCCACAAAATGTCATTCTCTCTCTCTCATTATAACCAATAGTATTTAAACTAAGATATTTAATCTGTTCACGTTTGGAGTTCAAACATTTTGATTAATCATCAGTCAAATGAATCATTTTAGGCCCTATTATATTATATTTAAAAGCTCAAACGTTAATTTATTTTCAGTCACCTATATGAAATATGATTTCGCCTTTAAGCCGTGAAAAAGCTTTTTTTAAAACGAGCAAAAATCTTTCTTTTGAAATAAGAAAATTAAATCAGTAAAACGATACGGCTGTTATTATAGATTCAAAACATAGTTTTCCGCACTTAAACCTTTTTTTTTTTATATTCAAACCCAATTTTGTAGAGGAGCCCCTCAGCACCGAACAATGGACAGTCCAACCTATGTTTATGAAAAGCAGCACGCATACACTTGTATAAAGTGTATGGGAGGGAAAGATATAGAAAGAAAATGTTTAAAAAAAAAAAAAAAAAGTTTACAAAATAAAATATGGGTTTCTCATTACTAGAAAATAGAGAAAAGGGTAGGAGCAGTGAGCACAGGTCTCTTTTCACTATAATATCTAGAAGTTTTCCCCACCCAATCATTTTTCCTCTGACAAGACTTTTAATGCGACTGAGTAGTATAATAAGAGAAGAAGAGGCGTGCCAGCACGATTTGAAGGACTATTTCTTTAAATAGCCAAGGCAGAAAAAGAAAAAGAAAAAAATGAGAAAAAGAGACTTTTGCAGCGACCTCAAGAGTCCTTTTGATTCAATTATTCTCTCCCTTCCATTTTTCTTCTTCTCACTCGAGCTAACCTATCAGTAAAAGTGTCAACTGTAGTAAATGTATATGTTTACCAGTATTTGTATACGTATACCGAAGATTTTGGTACAGGTAACCTTCAGCCAGACTAGCACACATATACACTTACCACAGGTAAAACTTCTACTGTAACAATACTGTATACACAAATAATCTCGCAATTCATCCATCAAAATCTTTTAGTGCATAGAAAACGATGCGAAAATGATTGGCGAGCGAGTTGAGAGTTGCACCGACATCATAAATCAGATGGGAAGCTCTCCTCGGTTCCTCGCGCAGTATTCACATAGGTGTAGTCTCGCAAAACACACGCGCGAGCTCAACATCGTAGAATAGAAAAATAATAATAATAATAAAAAAAAAAGTGAAGGGGGAAGTTAGAAGGTGTTCTTTATATATTGTATATGAGTCGAAGAAGGAAATGCGGTGCAAAAGGTTGAATTTTTTCCGTCATGATTTATGTTTGAGCCCCTTTTGCAAAAATCTTTCTGGAATGTGTTTTGGCATCTTTCTGGTCTTCTCTCCAAGGACTCATAAGACTCGTACGTGATCAGGCCCTTTCATTCATATTATTCTTTACACAGTACTGCCCGTGCTTCTAAATTAGTATTTTTTTTCTTTCTTTTTTAAAGAATAGAAAGATTTATAATGAGCTTTCGATTGTGAGAAGAAACACAAAGGGCCATCAACATCTTACTGACCCAATTTTACTTGGACTTATTGTGTATACATGCAAACTCTGGACACTAAAAATTACCCGAATGCGATTGTGTTAACTAACGAGCTGACGTCATATTTGTCTTCTCTCTCTCTCTTTTTTTTATGATCCTTTTCCCTAAAATGTCGTAAAAAATTTCGCTAGTGGGCTCAAATTAGAAGCAAGAAAATCCCAGAGCTAAAAAAAGAAGAAAGAAGAAGAAAAAAGGTCAGTGTCACTGTCAAACAGGTCGTTAAAATAAATGACACATATACCAAATGACTTACAAACAAACCAGATGACCAAGCACGTTATCGTTACAAACGCCTCTGTTGCTTACGCCCGGAAAAACTGTTAAAAATACATTAAAAAAAAAAAAAAACACTTGTATAAATGATAATTACAAAAACTCGTTTGCTATTATTCTCGGAAAAAATGTAAGCCCTACTTCATTTATAGTGTGATAAATGAGCACAACTTTTTTTTTTTGGACTGGTGAAATTTAGAAGTTAAAAGATTATTACTAATCAGTATTCACTTTCAAAAAAAATAACAAAAAAATAAAATACATCTACCAGTAAATCTCAAACAAAATTTAATTAATCTAAGAATAAATTTGAAAGAATTGCTGAGAGAACAAATCAAAACTTTTGATTACTGTGCGAGCAAAACTCTTTAATTGTACTTGCAATAATTGGAATTACAGTAATTATCTTAAAACATTTTTATTAATTTCATTAAAAATAGAAAATTTTTTTTTGGATTAAACTTAATCGATTTTCAAGTATTTTTATTATTTGTTAAGTGATTTTAATCTACCTTATTCGAGAATTATTATTGATCAGAGTTCAACAACATTACCTAAATTACTCGCTTATTCTTAATTGAAATTTCAAACATACCGGTATTAACAGTCCCAGTACCTGTACTACGTTTGGTTTTAATATTAAATTCAACCGAGGTTTGAACATGTAAAATTATCATATTCAAAATAACTTCCAACTTATATTAAAAACTTATTTGAAAGGACCACCGTTCTTACATCCAGCTTTTTGTAGTACATTGTACATGTACTACAGTGTTTAAAAATGTAGTAAAATTGTGTTTGGTAAAGTACTGTATTTTAATTGTTTTGACTTTTTTTTTTCACCCTACCATACAAGAAATTACGAGAATGATAAAGACTAAAATTGAACGTGTATAATCTCTCTCTGAGCACATTCCAGAATTATCTTTGTGTGGTATCATCTTTTCGTGTTTCCATTCGCAACTCATCACAACTTCCTTAAAACTAGTAATATGCCAAATCGACGACATGAAATTCGACCCGCAAAATAAACACTTGGTTTAGTTAAAAGACAGCTGGAAACCGTGTTTTCCAGATCACTTAATTTAGACATTTTCGAAACTCCTTTTCCTTCACTCATTCGCTCTTCCTACTCCATTTTCCCCCCGTACATTTCGTTGAGTGAACGTTGTCCTTCTCTCAACCCTTTGGTTTCATCGAAAAATCATTCCTACTGAAGATCATCTGTTGCTGCTCGGAGGCAGATGGCAGCCATTGCTTTTCGTTTTTATCAGCGCGGGGAGATATTTGCGCAAGAAAAATATCCCGTAAGAAAAACAAAGTCGTAAAAAAAAAAAGAAGAAGAAAAAGAAAAAAAAAAAATCTTTACGCGTACAACATCGCTTCCGTTTTCGGTCCTTCAACTGTCAGCAGTTTGACGTTCTCCAACTCAAATACTTTTGGGCCATATGGGTGGCAACTAGCGTAATGTGCTTCCTGGGTCCTGATAGAGAGAGAATCGAATTTCGCAAATGCCATTCGACTCCTCGACACATTTAAACCTTCCAACATGACTGACAGTCGATAGAGCACGATTGTTGGTAATGGCCAATTAGTACTTAATGACCCCTGGCAACATTTCAACAATTTGCATTTAAAACGATTAACATAATAATTATATGCTGGATTTACTACGAGTAGATTATTATTTTATTTACAATCTAAATAACGGTCCCGTTCTTATTTACTAAATAAATTTAACATCCTTTAAAAATTAGAACATTTAAGAAAATTAAGTCATTTTGAGTCATACAAGTTGCTTGCAAAAAAAAAAAAAAAGTGAAAATCCCACTGCTTTCCTTTTCCCATTAAGAAAAGTAATTCCCACCAAGCTCCAATTGCTCTAAATAGTTTTAAGTATTTTCTTCAACAAGCATAAACTCCCCCTCACCTTTAAGTGAATAACATTTCAAAGCATACGTTCAAATACCAATAGTATGCATATTCTAATTACAGTATCGAGAAAGTACTTTCAACTTCCGCCTAATATTAAAAAAAAAAAAAAGTTGTTGCGCTTAATAGAGAAGCTCATAAAGGTTTCTCTTAAATTTTTTTGAATAGAATACAGTATTATGAAATCGGTCAATTAATTGCAGCATTTTTATGAAAAATGACAAATTTACTTCTTTTTTACTACAATAATTATTACACTCATTTAGAGAGCGGCTCTTAATTTGCGCCTGGTGCGTCTATGAGTAAATGCGGCCCTAATTACAAGCTATGAAATGATATTATACGGTCATTAACTGCACATACGGTAAGTTAGATAAAATGGTCCAACCGCCAACGTTTTTTTTACGGATGGTGTCCAGTGAAAGTGCATAATGCTAAACTTATTCCTTTAACCATAACAACTACATGCACTGCATTCCGTGTTTTCCAGATAAAATAACAACTAAATTTTTTTTTAAATTAATTGTTTCGAAATTATTCTTCAACAATTTCTTTTTATTTTAAATAATTTGCATTACTTAAAATTTTCTTTTAAATAAAGAAGCTAATTCTAAAGTTTTGTCAACAAAAAAATTTAATAAATTATTATACGGTAGTTTAGGCTTGGCAAAATGTTTCGTTGAAACACACCTACAAATATTTTTTTTTTTTAAACTTTAAAAAAAAAAAAAAACTAACATAAAATCTAAAAAATTAAGTAAAAACACAGAATATACTGTACGTAACGCAAATTATATAAGTACATGCATACTGTGTAATATATAATTATATAAAGTGTACTTTCCAAGGCACTTCTCATAAGCTCCGTACTTCAAATGCGTTTCAACTGTCTGCTGTTCATTTTGTTAACAATGATATAATCATTTAAATATATTTAATGTAAAAGCAGTATATTACTAAGTACATTAAATTGCGTAGAAAGAAAGAAAAAAAAACCTGTTCAGTTGGTGTGAGAAGCTCTGAAAAAATAGTGCAGTGGTCGGACCATAAATTAAAAGCGAATGACTCTTCTTCAGCCAAAAACATGACAGAAATGATGGAAATAAAATGCAACAAGCATGAGGTCGTTCTTCACGTATACAAACACGTCTCTTTTTTTTTTTTTTTTGCTTTCTTTTTCCTTCCGAAGAAAAGAAAATAAAAAAAAAGAAGAAGAAAAAGAAAAAGCTAACATGATAAACGCCCACTAGAGCGAGATAGATCGAAAAACATGACCAACTTTCACTCACTCACTCACTCACATAGAGCAGCAGCAGCAGTTTGGTTCACCTGAGCCATGCGTGCGCGCGCGCCTTATCTTAAATATCTTCAAAACACGTCAAATTATGATCAATCTTATCTCCGTAGAATAAATAAATAAATAAAAAAAAAAAAGATGAACTGCTCTTTCTTCAAATAGCTTTGTAATTCTAATCAGTTATTAGAAAAAGTTGACTGTAACGCACAAATATTCTTTAACTAGGATGACAAAGAAGTTGATCACTAGCCTTTTAAATATTACCAGACTATACAATTTGGAAATGCATTACTCAAATTTCATACCACTGATAATGAAAATTATAATACGGAGTTGAATTCATGCTGGCTAATCAAGCGCTATTAACTCGTCTTTATTTAATTAGTTAACTCAAACGTAAACAATTCAAAATTTCAATCAACAATAACAAATAGGAATGTAATAAAAAATATTAATGCACTGTACCTTTGATTCCCTATTAACGATAATGAAACCTAGTAGATTTTTGCCGATAACTTTAATAGGTAAGAAACATTCCGATTTTCTTCCTAACGTCACGAATAATAATTTATTATTGGTCCGCCTATAAAATCAAAAATGTACATATAAAATAAAATGCAAAATTATACCGTAGCAACAAAATTGTTTTTATCTAAATAATAAATTAAAAATTTCAAAAATTCATTAATTTTCGTCTTATAAATAAATGTAGCATTTTGATAATTGCAAAACCAAAAAGTGTTAGGTACCAAAAAGCAGAACCAAAAAAAACCAGACAGTGTTATTTTCAACGTTAAAATTCCAGTGTTTCTAATCAAAACAGTTGATTGCTGCCTGGTCATTAACGTTCAAAAGATGATTGAATAAAGTTGAGGTATGGAGTTAAGATATTTAGGAGCAAAAATGTAATAAAAATGAGGAATGAAATGACGAATAAGAAGAAGAAGTAGAAGAAGAAGAAAAAAAAGGTACAATTTGAGATATGAGGGAGAGTGTCATAACTCAAATATTTAAAGCTAAAGAAAATTAAAAAGAGAAGGAGGGGTTTGAAAAAGTCAGCGTTAAAGTGTCTATATATCTTCATAGTACCTATATGTTTGAACACGTGACTCTCGCTCAAGATCATCATCTAACAACAACAACGAAGAAGAAGGGAGAAAAAGATGGGGATGAGGGGGTGTTCGGGGTGAGGGAGGAGATAGAATCGAGTCAGAATGTTCCATCTTCCTTCAGGGCTTACACCTGTCTGCTCAAAAGGATATCAACATCTTACGCAGCATTACCTTCTGATTCTATCTAAAGCTTATTTACAGACGAGTAGGATTCGAGCGGGCCAAAGGCAAGACCGAAGGAGAAAATGCTAAAACTCGACAGATTCGGTACATATTTACCGTAAAAACACCGTTTCATGATTAAACTTTTCTTAAAATCAATTTAATTTTCTTTATAGAATAGACTGTTATGGCCAACACCTTTCATGCTTTTTTTTTAGATAGTAGATTGGAATTCATTTCAAAAAATGATTTAAACGCTAAAAAAAAAAATTAGATTGGTTGCAACCGGATTTCTTAATCTAGTTTTAGTTATTTGATCTTGGTTATTAGCTTTGGTGGCAACAAATGAAGTGTTACCAAATGATATTCCCCCCCAAAATTATTACTGTAGGCTTATCTGGAACAAGATGAAAACATAAAAGTGCGCTGGCCAGATCGACATCAATTAAATTTTCAATAAAACTACAGTAGAACTTGGTTATGAAGACCTCAGATAGAACGTCATTTTTCGAGTCTCCCGTGACAATCATATTATGAATTGTCTTATAGAAAGTATTAGATAAACATTTTAAGTTGTCATGTACAAGTTGTAGGCTACTCGGATATAACAACATAAAATGCTCTGCTCCATCGTTATCGCTATTACAGGGTTATAACTGCTGAAATATAACTGGTCCAGTAATTTTATGAGCAATATTATTATTATTTTCTCCTGATTTTTTTTAAAAAAAAGTTACATTTTAACTTTAAGAACGAAAAAAAACAAAAAAAACAATCGCGTTTCTAGAATGAAATTCTTATAATTCGAATTAATGCGTGAAATAAATTCACATAAAATTGAGTTCGTTAAAGGGTGAAAAATCAAATAGGAACCTCAAAAGTAGGGAAACGAAAGCCTAACTAATCCATAAAGTACGGTACCACGTGAAAGGAGTGGTAAAGCGGGTTTGTACTGGACATTTTCAAACAAGAATTCGTTCAGACAAACTAATATACATAGTTAACACTTGTACTGTAGCATAATTTAAAAAGACAATGAAGTAAGAGCTGTAGCCCCGCGAGCAACATGAATTCCGACTCCACGCACGCACCTGGTCGAAAACACACACGCGCGCGCGCACAACCCCTTCATCCAAAAGAATTTCGGACATGTATTCGAAATAGTTTTAGTTTAAGAATGGGGGAGAAAAAAAATGTTTTCGTATGATTTATATTAAAAGGTCGATTCGTTAAGTTGAGAGGTCATCTTCGGAATCTGTTCTACCTCCTCCTGCCACTCCTCCTACTCCCATCATCCCATGTGACAAGTTCAGGTGTGAAACAGACCGTTAATAGAGTTGAACAAATCGCTGCAATCGATTTACCAGCTCAAACTTTTTAGCAATTAACATTTTTTTTTTCCAGTGCCCACAACTACGATTCAATTCTTTCGTCTTTTTTTTTGTATTCGATTTTTAAACTTCGGTCGTAAATTAGAGTAAAGAGGGCGCAACCAATTTAAAAAATAAAACTAAAAAATTGGTTTTTGTTTTGTTTTCATTGAAGAAATAAGAAAATTTGAATTTCCGTGTTATCACTCCATCGTAATGCCCAGTTACAAAACATACATAGGCACCAAAATTAATGTCATACACTTCGGCACTATTACAAACCGGTACTAACTCCTTGTACTCAATACGAACACATTTGCTATTAAATAAGAGTACGGTGCATGTAACAAATAGGTACGGTGAATTTCAATATTATAATCCATTTTTGCCACAATATTTATCGATCAAATAAAAGTTAATAAAAAATTCAAATCACAATTTTCTATTATTGCGATAAACGGTATTGTAATTATTTTGAAACTCATTTGGAAACCGACTTAAATCATTTCGCATTACATTGCACTTTAATAATAATACCGGAACTGTACTTTAATTTTCACTAAGAAAAGCTAGATTTTTAAATTTTGCAAAATAATTTAGCAAGGTGGGAGCAGTGGGAGAAGGACGAGCGCGCCGCAATTATTTTTTCCTTTCCCGGGAGTCGTATTTCACAGACATATCATTTGTTATCTATTTATTTTATTTTTATACTAGGGACCTAAAAAATAAATTTGTTAAAGGCCCCAAGAAAGTTTAATCTGGCAATGTCGATATTAAAAATAACTTTATAAGCAACATTTTCAGGGTTTAAGTTCCCTAACCTCAATCCGTGAAACATTTGAGCAAGGTTTGAGAGCCATTCCGCTCGTTTACAAGACTCTTCATCCGAGAAAAAAAAAACAAATATTGAAATCAATTGATTATTTACCCTCTGATTTTTCAATTTGCTTTAAATTATTAAATGCAGCAAATGTAACCGGTATTTATTTCTTCATGAAACCAGAAACAATATTATTTTATAATATTAATGAAAACACAATCAGACCTGCACATAATAAGGAATTAGGTTTGCGTTTCCGGTATTGATCAATAAAATTCAATAACATTCGCAATCCACTAGTGCAACTCAAGAACTACAATATTACAGTACATTAGCTAACTTTACTTAAATCCGTTCCAAAAAAGAAAGCATTCCGAAATCTCTATTTACGTGTCCTGCGAAATTAATTTCGCTAAACTGCAATCGCATAAATAAATTTGCGTTCATCCTTCCCAATTTGTGAAGGGCGCCAAAAGAGGGGGGAAAAAATGTGTTTCCAATTGAATTTTTGCCCCGGCGAAAGAAAAACAAGGTTGTAAAAATGATGCGAATCTCGAGTGAATCGCACAAATCATCATTTGCTCGGAGCTTTAGTAGAGCTCGTAAAAACATACGAAACGTACCTTAAATAGTTCCCGAAGACAATAATATTTCTGGCGCGTACACGACGAATTGGCCGAGAGAAAGTACAGTAGAGAAAAAAGAAGATAAAATAATACATTGACAAATCCCAAGTCGTAAATTCGCGTTTGTGGGCTCGCTCGAATGGCTCTACCGTAGTCTCGGCTCCAGCGGTTAAGTGAGTTCGGCGCGTGTTTCAGCCTTCCAGACACAAAACTGTTTTCGATTAATAAACATCTCCCATATACAATGATGAAACTCTCTCCTTATATAATTTACTACAAATTGACGTAAAATAGGCGAATAAATCGACATCTCATTCGATTCTCGATTGCTTTTTCCGCAACATCTTTCGCCACCAATCGTACATCATCTTACAATATATATACTGTATATAGATAAAACTCATTAAAAAGCCAAAGCACTTAACATACAACCAATTACAATTTTTTTTTTTTTTTACCCGCTTTCATTATTATTATTTTTTTTTTTGGTTGAAACTTTTAAGTATTATCAAGTCCATTATTATGGCCAAAGGACACGCATTCCTTTTGGATTGAACGAACGAGTGCAGGGCGTCAACCGACTCGATCTCTCTCTATTTCTCGTTCAAATAACATTTTATGTGTAGCCACAAACTAAAATAAATTTGGAAAAGAAAAAGTTTCGACTTCTTCAATAAGAACTTTTTTTTTTTTTTTTTTTTAAAAAACTACCTTTAAATATTCTTCGTTTTAATTTTTGTATTGTTTTAATTTTGAAAATATTATCAAATTTAAATAATCGTAATCAAACGTTAAAATCTAATAAAATAATTCATACGCACGTAAATTTTCGCATTAAGTGAAAATCGAGCGATGGAAAACACACGTACCGGTAGTAGTTATACCAAGATCTCTCTATACACGATACTAGTTCCCCTAAAACTAAAGAATTTAATTAAATAAACTTTGACCGAATGCATCTACTGTAAAAAAAAAAAATTAGAAATATTCATAAATAAAGCTAAAGTATTCTATGTTTGAACGAAACAGTTTTGAGATAATTAATTGAAGAGTCTTTTTTAAATACCGTAACGTCCAATATATCAATGAAATCAATTAATACTGTACTGTAAGTTAAATATCGAATTGTTTTAAAAATTTCGAATGATTCCGCATAAAATAAAACCGCAAAAACTGAATAGAAATTGAAATAGTAAAATAATATAAAATTTTATCATTAAAATCTCTAAAATCTTAACAAAATCCAAATCTTAATTTTAACTAATCTAAACCTTTATAAAAATTTATTAAACTTTTCAATATTAATGTTGATATTAATTTCAACAAAGTTTATAACGAATTTCTAAGCACGAGGAGGTTTTAATAATTACAGTGAAATCCCATGCTCATTGACTTCAACAAAAAATCCACATCAAGTCAATATTAAATTTAAAAAAAATAAAAGAAACTCTTGCTATACAGTAGTATTCAAAATAAACATTACATATTTAATTAAGAGTTAATTGCAGCAAAAGATTCAAAAAAATAAAATAAAGAAAATTTATTCAGCAAAACGCTGAGTGAAATCTTTCCAAAATATTAAGCTAAAAAAAAGTGAGTAAAAATTCTTTAAAATATAATTTAATTTAAAATAATCATCAGTGTATTCAATCAACCTTTGAATAATAAAATATCCAGTAGTACAGTATCTTGGATAAATTATCAATTTCCGGAAACCGTCTCTATCGCAGTTTTACTTATCCCATTTCCCAACATAGACAATGTAAAAGTGGGCCTACTACAGTACAGAAAAAATAATGATAAGTTTTCGATCGAATCGTAAATCCACAGTAGCGTACATGACGGGTATTATGCGATTTCGATTTCCGGTTATTTTGTATTTCAAAAAAAAAAATATTATAGCGTTCTCAAAATTTTAATTCACTTTTCTATTTCCAACAGCGAAACATCTCTTAATTCCCCGCTGCGTCCGACGAAATCCAATGAAATTGGGCGATTGAACAGCCAGTGTACATTGAATGAGAATACACGTGATTAAAAATCGAAAGAAAAAAAAAATTCCCCAGAGGGAAATTAATAAGAAAAAAAAAAATACACGAGAGAGGGATAATTCTTTTTGGGAAGAAATGCGCATGACAGAATGACAACAATAGGTCACGTGTTCGATACAAAACGATACAGTTTGTGTGTGTGTGTATGGATCGCAAAGTCATTATGAATTGACCCTAAATAGATCCCAAAGAGATATTGGGTTGACCAACGAGACAATTCTTCCTCTTGATTAACTATCGCAACAATATGAATCGGCCCTTTGCGAGCCGTAATTGCAGTTGCGGGATGGGATGATGATGAGAAAAAGGTTTTCAGTGGGAAAATATCTCACTAATCCCCTCCAGCATTTATCACCCACTCCAACACCCCTCCCCCTTCCCTTAAAATTAACCGGTATAACCCTATAAGAAAAAAATAAAAATTACATTTTAAGTCAATTTTATATGGAATCGATGGTGTAAACCTTATCGAACGTTTAACTTTTTGCCACTTTAAAATTTTATAAAAGAAAAAAAAAATAAATAATTGAAGGGTTAAAGAGGAGTCAAAAACGAGAGAGAGGGGGAATATAAAAGCCCTGCGTACGTTGTTTATGCACTTTAGATCACCCTTTATCAGTCATTTTCAATGCTATTAAATTTGGCGATTAAATTGAATTTTCAGTTTAATTTTAAAAAAATAATTCTGCCACAATATTATGCGGTATAAAGCGCTAACATAAGCTTCTTGTACAGTATAACGTCGATAATTCGAGCATCTATAATCCGTTGTTTTTATTGATTCCAGCGATCATTTTACTATTTATTTGTTGTTGTTTTTTTGGCTGTGTTTTTCAGCTAAAATGAGTTTTAATACCGGTAACGTTTTCTGTCGAAAATAATATCAAAATTAATACAGTAATTGAATTTATTGCACACCTTTTTCTCAATAAAACTTTTAATTTCATAATGTACTGCTACATGTGTACTGTATAATTGGATTTTATGAAATGTTCTAATAATCCGAGAGGATACCATTCAACTAGGTTAATAGAAATTTCTCGGTAATTATTATTATTTCGTCGTTACTGCTGGAATATTTAGTTTTATTTAAATCTCACTTTATGCTGATTTCAGTTGATATACATGTACAACAAATTTCAAGTTTTATTTTGTTATCATAGCCCTTTAAAATCTCAATGCAAATACAATAACATTTGAATACTGTATTACCGTATAATAATAATTATATTCGCAACAAAATAAAATAAATAAAGAATTTAAAAGGTAAGTCAAGTCTGAGCACGTGCAGATAATTAAAAACTAGTTTAAATTTAGTTTCAGAAAGTGCCTTTACAAAGCATAAATTTATAAACTTTATAAGTTTAAGCCATGATAATTCACTTAATTTAAATTTAAAAAAAATTTAGTTAATCATCATTTTACATTGATTAGGCTACAGTTTGTTAAACCACGTAACTAATCTATATACTGTAATTGCTACCAAAAGAAAAAAAAATTTAAATAAAGGTTCGAAAAAAAAAAAACATACGAATTAATCGGTTAAGTTTTGATCATGTTCCAAAAAAACTTTTTCCCCAATTTTATTTGAAGATTTCAATCTGGTTTAATAAAATCTCTTTCGTTGTGGGGAAAAACCTTTCAAAATCAAATTAAGTCATTTAATCTAGATTTAAAAATTCAATGGAGAGCCAGTGATCCAGTTCAACGTTTTACACTGATCTCAGCTTGTTAAACCTTGTACAAACTGAATCTATGACATTTCTACAAACAAAAGGCTAAACAAAAGCGGATCAGCTTACGAGTCTGCGCAAACTTCATAAAAACTCGTTCCAAGTTCTACTCGGAGGCGACCAAATACAGTATCGTACCATATTAAACCATGATTTGTTCTGTTAATATAGAATGTGTGGATAGAGATCTAATGAAAAGGAAACAGATGCTAAGAACGCCAGTGACACATTTCACCAGTCTTACAATAATTATCTCTAATTTATCAGCAGAGGAGATTAATTAGCCGAAGACTCATAAAGAAGAATGACTCATCATTTCGAGCCACTCCGGGTACAGTACACTATCCGAGCTCGCAAAAACCCATGGCTACGATTTAATTACACCACCTATATGCAGGATGGTAACTGTGATTTAGCAGAAAAACGCCACCTCGTTATTTATCTAGGTAGACAGCTTCTTCTCCGTCTAAACAATATGGGCGTGGCCAAATTACTATCGATATATGTCAAATCAATTATTATCATCAATGTTAAGGAGGACTCGAACAGACTCTTCCCCAACGAACAATATCATCTCGCAGCAACAAACCCAAATTTAACGAACTTCAGTGTAACGAAGCTCTGCTTTAGAGAATCTATTTCCAAAGATAGTTGAATATTAAAATAAAAATTTCAAAAATTAGTAAACAAAAGATCGGACGAGTAAAAGATTCGTTATACTGACACTTGAGCTAAGAAATGCAAAAGTAGAGTTTAGGCTGGTGAGGTGAGGTGAGGAGGAAAACGTGCAGTGATGACCACAAAAGATAACACGAGTATTTTTTTTTTTTTTTTTAATCACAACTGTAACCTTTTGCTTCTTAAACTGTCATAGCTAACAATAGTTCGGAACAGATTCGTTTAGCTCCTGATAGATGGAGACAACATGACGTTGCACTTCCGTTCAACGCACGTTGTTTGTCATCTGTCACGATTCGAATTCCAACAACAACAACGCAAGGTATACACGGTGTCTCTTCTCCTCTCCTCTCCAGGATGAAAAGCTGTAATTCGAACATCGATGACTGCCAAGCGTCGTTCAAAACTGCTCGTTTAACATTTTAAACGTGTCATTATTTATTTTTTTTTTTTCTCTCGTTTTTTCGATTCGAAAAATGCGTCAAAACAAAATTAGTCGAGTTCAATTAAGTGCCACTAAAGTCAAGTAACAAAGCGATAAATAGACGTTTGTTTCGTATAAGAATAGGTACCCACCAGCAACACCTCGTTTGATTAGTACAGGGTGATTCAAACCGTAAGTTTACGTTTATTTTGTCATTTAAAATTAATGGAAATTAACGCAAAGTAAGTTTTAAACCGTACTCTACAATTATTAAGTATCAAACGATAATGAAACAAACGGGTCCTATTTTGGAACCTTATAAAATTGGTTGCAATTAAATTATAAAATTTTTCAAATATAAAAATGGAATGTCATACAGTTTGTCTTATAATTTAATATTTGTTTGCCGTCAGAAATTTTACGGGGTCCAAATGTCCGAGATAATTTTAGCCAATTTCCCTTTCTTATAAAAAAAAATAAATAATAACCCAATCAGAATAAAGATGCCAACTTTGCGCCATTTTACAAATAATAATTTTACAAAGTGAAAAATACCTCATTACAAAAATCAAAAAACCAAATTTTTTCTTGCTTGTCTGGTTGGCTATATACCTTCAAAACTACACCTTCTAATTTTTTTGTTATTAAAGCTTGATTATTTTGCTCTGACAATCGGTTTAGAAATCATGTCATTTTATGACAAAAAATAAAAAGCAATAGATTTTTTTTTCTTGCCACCAATTTTGACATTTTTAAAATTTCGTTTAATAATTTTAACATTATTATTTTAGCACCCAAACGAGTATAGGTAGGTCATAGTATAGGTTCTTCAAAATAGAAGTAGTATTAAAATTATTATTAACCTACTATAATAACTGATAATAATAGAAAACTGCGCTTTTCAAAAGATACGTGTAGACGGCTCTTCTACAGATGGTTATGCGGAGGCCTGGAACACAAACCTCAGAGGAGCTCAGAGTGTCCGCCGCAAACAAGAAAAGATGCTAAATTTACTTTAAAATATTGTGTACATGTAGGCTACCTTGAAAGCTCAGAGCTTTTTTACAGAGAGGGCGCCCTTTCCGTTTTATCTTGCAAGGTGCGCTCAAGCTTCGAGGATAAAATGAAAATATTATTATGCAATTTTAAATAAATTTACTACTGATGGACAGACTATACTCAACTGAATGCAATGGAGAAATGCATTACACTGGGACCCAACATAATCTTTATCGGTACATGTCTATAGAACTACCTACTGTACATCGAGATCTTTGATTCTATGGATAATGGGTTATTATTATAATGGCGCGCATCCCTTTCTCAGAGTTGTTAATAAAAAGGTGTTAAACAACATCTTAAAAATGAAAGATGCGATCATAGTCGTGTTGTATCATAAATCACTGATTTAAACGATCATCTGTGAGTTATTCTGAGTTAATTATTAATTTAACAAAATAGTAAAGTTTGATCTATAATTAATTTTTGAAGTCACTTACAATGCGTGCACGTCTTGCTGTCATCATGATCTTGAATCTTGTTACGATTCGTCACCTACTTTATACTAATATTAAAATCTTTTATAACGTCATCTTCGCGTTCGTTTGGTTAAAAAATTAATAAATATTTTGCGGTCGCGATTATAATAATTTGAAATAAACTCAAAATGATAAAACATTTTCGAAGCAAGCGCGAACCATGTAAACACGATACCGGAAAACGGTCTTCCGTAACTCTGCGTATTACGTAACGCCCACGTCAGTTATCGTAAGGCGTTGGGTGACGTAATACAATTTTTGGTTACGTAGGCATCAGCTGCTACTACTGTACTTAGCATTCGTCACGCAATTTTGTTCGAATGAATTACTAAATACGGCGATAATAAATTCAACATTATGAAGTGAGTGTCATTTGAATGGGAAGTTCAGGTTCGATTCAAAATAACCAGGTACATTCGGTCGAATTATTAGCGCAAAAACTCAGCGATTATGTATTAAAGGAAGGCTTGAATACGCGTCTTCCCTCGTCGAATGGTGACGTTCCTTCGTTTGTACAAAATAATACGATGGCTATGAGCAAAAGTAGGTTACTTTTAAACGCTTTGGGAATAACTCGGACTGTGAAATATATTCCTCAAATTATGGGAGTTAAGGAAAACAATGTCAAAGTGTGGTGGTTCCCTCAAGATTTTTGTCAATCTCGATTAGGAGATCGTGTCATTGGTAAGTTGTTGGTTGATTACAATGTTAAGCGTAAATAATAATTGATAGATTATAAATATTATACTGACATTTTTAAGGAAGCAACGCTTGCACGTTGATCGCAGTTTTATTGGCCCACAGGATTCATTTCCATAGAATTACAATTCGAGGCGACTTCAGTGAACCATTATCTGAAGAACTAACCAGCGCCTTAGCTGAAAGCATCGTTGACGGCAACGAAATCTACGAAAGTTTACAAAAAATGGGAGAATTACGGTATGATAACCTCACGTTAGCAGAAGCGATCAAATACTACGAATGGGTAAAAGACGAAATCAAACTACAGGACCGAAGTTTAGATAAAGATCAAATAAACTGTGAAATGACGGAGTTGGTAAGAAGATTATTCACAAAAAAAAAAAAAAAATTAAATTAAATGCAAGATATCGTTTTAAACTTTAGAATAGTTACGTTTTGGTGGAGACCAGTTTAAAGGAAAAATTGTTCGACGTTTGCCATCGAGGTATAATGGAATGGGAAATCAAGAACCAAGTTGGATTAGAGGTGAAGAAAAATTTGTTTTTGGTGCTGATAGCTGGAGAGAGGAGCGTTCTGTTGGTTTACCAGCGGCATCGGCGACAGGTAAAAAGCTGGAATGTGAAAATTTAAAAATGTAGATAATATTATAAGAATGAATCGTACGACAGGTCACCTTAATCGATAGTCATAGCCATCATAACCACGGAGCGGTGGTCTGCCAAACCAATGTCAACTCTTTAAATGATCTTTGCGCTTGGTACGACTCCATGTCCGCTAAATATCATTCGTCCAATCCCACAGCTTTTGAAGTCTCTTTTCTTCACTACCAATGAAAAATTATAATTTTGTGATATTAAAATTAATTTAATTTGTATAAATTTGCCTAAATACAAATATTATTTAAAATTATAATTTATCCTTATATTGTGGTTGTACAGTAATTTAAATTAAAAATGACACTCCGTACCCTATTTTTTCTTAATAAATTAAAATTTAATTATTATTTTTAGTATAAAAAGTTTTAATTTAACTATCATAACACATTGTACATCACGTTTTTCCAACTCATATGGGACTGTTGTCGAAGGTCATTGTGCGTTTTGAGTCCATTTTAGCACCGCATCATATACAGTATATTCTTTAAATAATTGATCACATGAGTGATTACATTCAATACAAGTCAAAAAAAAGATTTAACTTATCGCTTTTATAATTATAATCTATAACACACATACTGTACAGGATGTATTAGAATTATCTTTACAACCTTTATCCTTAATACCCCAGATTTTGCTCTCAACTACGCTACAAATAATAGTTTTCCAGCCCATTTTATTCAGTCACAAATTCATGGAGCGAGTTTGTGATTAAAGTTAATTTTTTTACTTCCTGAAAGCATTTTTTCACTACGGTAGTAAAATGCACTATAATATATAGCTGTTCTATATATTTTTTTTTCGGACCAGGACGCAAACTCTTGATGGTGTTGGTGTGAACTCCGAGATTCTCTAAAAAGTAGTAAAACTTCAGCAAAAGCTGTAAAGATAAATCTGCCACATCCTGTCGGCCTAATATAAAAATAAATTGTCACGGTATAAACGATCAAACTTTCATTCATCGATGTATGAGATTTCATAATATAAAACTGATCTAAAAATTCTAAATAACTTTCGGAACCTACCGGGGTCACTTAAATTTGTTACGTCCAAAAGGTATCGTATCAGCTTGACATGTTAAAGCTATATTTTTCACTTATGAAGTTATTGGCATCGAAAATTTATTTTGTATACGCGACTTTATAAATTCTGGCGTTAAAAAACATCACAGCCTGTTTCTTCAGATTTTGTCGCTTATAATTATTGTATAAGCTAACGTTATTTTAACTCTTATTTGAGACAGGTTCGATGACTCAGGGCGGTAGTTGATGCAGCATGATGTTGAGGTAGCTATAATTTAAATTGCACGTACAATTCATCAAACTACAATTAAATATTCTGCAAAAATCAACTTACATCGACTCCCAGCTTTGAGAGATAACGATTTCTCATGCGAAAATCGGACACTGGAAGAAGCAGATCCCTCGGCGTCACATCAGCAATTGATGTCACTGGGATATCCACTCTTTCCGCAATCCTATTAATTTAAATTCTTATTATAATATTATAAACTAACATATTAAAATTTTATTGTTGCGAAACAAAACAAAAACAAATTATTACAGTAGAACTTCGATTATCCGTTATGATCGGATGGACGGATAACGAAATAGTTTTAATAAAGTATACACAAAGTTGTTTAAGATTAAATGTATTTTCACAGTTTATTTGTTTAGTATGTACAGGTAAATGTCAAATTGGCTACATACCGGTACATAAAATCTTATTTTTAAGAAAAGTTTGTCAATTTTTATTTTAGTTGTACAAAATTAAATATAAACATAATTTGATTAAATATATAAACGTGGTGGCTAGGAGAAAACGCGAGAATTCTGGCGGTTAAACGAATGCCGGATAATCGAAGTTCTAATGTATCTTAGAACGATAGCGTGTTGTTAGAATAGATCGTTAAAAATGAAGGTTATAGCAAAGTTTATGCAATATTAAAGGATTAAAAGAAAGTTATTTTGATTAAATTGCCATAGGTAGTAGATCATAGTGATTGATATTCTTTAAAAGTTTCCAATATTTTAAAAATATTTTTTACTGAAATTTATGAAGCTTAGATTTCCAAATCATCATACCGAGTATTAATAAAAAGAATATCAGACTTAAATCGCAGTTTTTGGTTTGTTAGCTCCATTAATTCAATATTTAACTCAAATAAAAGATAATAGATTAATTGCCAAGCATAAATAATTAAGTTATGTTGTTGTTGATAAAGTATTGACATGCATGTCGCATATAAACAATTTAATTTTAAGTGTATTTATATTTTTTTTAACCCGTATTTAAATTAATAATTGAACATGCAAGCACAAGCTGTTAGTCAACATGCATGTTTATGTAGATTTTTTGTCAGATACAGACTCCAAAGCTTTTTGTCTCTTCTTCCTTTCTGGGATCGACAAATTCAATATTCCGTTTCTCCAGTTATTTACGAGCCACAAAACAATCGTACAAAATAAGGCAACTATAAAAAAAAAAAACAGAAAAATTATTGAAGTACAGAAACTGAAAAGAAAATTCGAAGCTTACTGCAAAGACAAGCCAAAAAAAATATTTCCAGAATTAGATAACCCTTTGAGTCAACAATAATTCCAGTTACTAGAGAGATGACTGCTAGACCAAGATTTTGTACTGATTGCATTCTTAAATAATTAAAATATTTATTATTTTAATAATTATTTTGTGATGTGCCTATAAAAAATATCTTACACTCCATACGCAGTTCCTAATTGATGCTGAGGAATAACAAGAGCAACCATTGGCCATAAGGCACCTGCTAACAAAGAATACGCAGTTCCCATAACAACCTTAAAAAAACGATAATAATTTAAAGTTAAAAGTGATTAATTTTTTTTTTTTATAATGTAAAATGCTTACCATAGCCACGAACGGATTTAGGAATGTAAAAGCTAAAAGTGCGTGGCTTCCGATTGTAACTAAAACTGCTATGAAGACCCACATTATATTTCTTCCAAGTTTATCAATAGCAAAACCAAAGAATGGAGAAGCGACGGCTGATATAATGTAAACTAAACTGTTGACGGCGTTAGCCGATGTAGGACTAAATTCAAACTTTCGTTCGAAAAATACTCTAAAATGCATAAAATTATATTATTTCCCAACATAATAATTAAATAAGATGAATGTATTGCAAATAATTTCTCACACTCCAAGACCAGTAAATGGAAATATAGCCACGTAATATGCAACACAAATTACACAGATCATCCAAAAAGCTAAGGGGAAATCTTTAACATCTTTCATTTGAACTACTTCTCCTAAAAATATAAAAAAAAAAAAAACAAATTTAAAAATTCAATTTAAATTAAATTATCAATAATTATTATAATTAACCTGTTTCAGCGCTCTTTTTATCAAGAATTCTTTCAGCTCTTCGATCGTAGTAACCCATGATGAGAGCGCAAAGTAAAGAAAATATACAAGTTGATGCAGCTAATAAAAGATCAAGAATTATTATAGCTCATACTATTTTTGTTTTACAAATAATTTTAAAAGATTTACCAATCATTAGAGTGACTCCTAAACAACTGTAACCGTCAAGTGTTCTATCCATTCGATCATACAATGGTTTCATGACGTTAAAATTAACCGTACTACCCTAAAAATGTCAATCTCATCTTCATTTTTGTTTTAAATTTACACGAAAAGAATCGCTAAAACTAACCACTCTAGATATACTCAATTGAATTCCAAAAACCATATTTAATTCTTTACCGATGAACCAACTACAGGCATAAGTGTTTTGAGAAACCGCTAACGATTCTCCGCCGATTCTGAAAAATAAAAAAAAAAAATTAATTTAGAACAGCATTTAAATATAAATAGCACTCAGATTTATTTTTATTTTAAATTTTAAATACAATTTTATAATTTAAAAATTACTTAAGAGATAATCTTAAAAAAAAATCTTATCAAAACAAAATCAAAATTATCAGCAATAGAAATTCTACACATTCTTACCCAAAAATAAACCGACCAACTTCCATTAACCAGTACTCATCGATAAGAGCTCCAGCGGCAAATACTATCTAAAAAAAAAAAAATTAAATAAACAATTTCACAAAACATCTTTCAAATAGTATTAAAAAGTTGCACCTGTCCAATTAAAATAATTGTAGCAAATATAATGGCTCCAAGACGGATGCCAAAAACTCGATCAATTAAAAATCCACCAAAAAAACACATGATGACATTTGGCCAAGAGTACAAGGAATATAAAATCATGTATTTACTAGAATCTACTCCCATATCGTCCATAATCTCATCTTGCAAGGCCCCAGGATTGTCGTAACAAAAATAACTTCCTTTAAACAAATAAGAAAAAAAATTAAACAAAAACAGTAAATCATTTTATTTATAATTATTATTAAATTTCTCGTTGTATAGAACTCTATAGCTATATTGTGGCGCAACATTTTGGCTAAAAGTTAATTAGGTGCAAAATGTGTTTGTTGTCATCTAGAGTTCAATTTCCAAAGTTCACTATAGTCTATACAGTACATGTACAATAATAAGATTTAGGATGTTTACTCACCAAAACTTAAAAAGGCCATAAATATTAGCATAACAAAACGGTGGACATTTCTTTTTGGATCGCATATTATGGATCCTCCGCAACCTTCTTCCAACGAATGAGAGTCCACCAGAATAACGTCGTCCTCCGCTCGATTGATGGAAGAATTGTTCGTTTCATTTTTTTCATCGTACAACGAATTATTTTCAGCTTCTAATTTATCTTCGACCCTACTTTCAGCCATTTGCGTAGTATTTGTATACAATACGGTGCATGTACTCCCACTTTCGATCCACTTCAAAAAACTTTAAAGCACTAGAATACACACTTTTGGATTCTTCACTTTTAAATTAAATTTATAAGAAATACGTGTTTATAATTTGTTGGCAAATAAGAATTACTTATCGTCGAAAAACTTAATTCCTGATTAGTCAAAGTTCATCTTTTTCATAAATAATGGTTTCTTAATAATAATTTAGGACTAATGATTACCTTCATGCTTTAAAACATCGCCGGCAACATTTTCGAAGGTTTACAATCACGACGTATCAATTTAAAAAAAACAAAACAATTAATATCTTTTCTAGCAAACACGATGAAAGTGATAACATTTTATCTCAACATTTTACTTTAAATTTCTTTAAAAAATTGAACAGCAATGATTATTCCCAGCTGCTGCTGCACCGCCCGTTTCTTATCGTTAAATATCGATAGTCGGATATCGATAAATGAACGATTCTAAATCGATAAAAAGTTTATTAACATTACCGGTAATTTTAAAAATGTCTTTTTATCTTAAAATTTCCTAAACAAAAAAAAAAAAAAAAGAAAAAAAACGATAAATCTTATAAAACATACCTTTAATTATTTCTTATCATAAAAATAACTTATTATAATCACAGAATCGCTTGTTTTACTAAGGGAAAAAAAAAAGAATTCGATAAGTAAGAAAAAAAAAATAGTTATTTACAATGAGTGAAAAAAGAAAATTCATCCAACCATAATAATATATACTATGATCCAACTCAATCACTGTCGCTATCAATGCGAATTCTATGCAACATAGATTTTCGGCGACATTTCGAAGCCATCACAAAGCTGTTTTCGCTAACGTTGCTGATGTTCCCAACAGCATCGTAATCGGCTAAACCACAAAACAAAAAGTTACACTATTTTCTAATTAATATTTTTTAATAAACCTACCTGAAACATCTACCATCGAATTATCATTAGAGTTTTGTGCTAATAAAATATCAAAATATTATTTTAAGAAATTAACAATCTTATCTTAACCTACCTGCAACATCTACCGAATCCTCACTAGAATTATGTTCTAATAAAATTAATAAATTATTATCAAAATGCTATTTTAAGAAATTGAAATTTATGGCAACCTACCCGAAACATCTTCCGTCGAATAATCATTAGGGTTATTTTCTAATAAAATAAATAAAATATTATCAAAATGTTTAAGAAAAAGTATTTGCAAAAGACTTTTAAAAGTCAGATTTCTTCAAAACGTTTTGAAAGCATTAAAAAACATTTTATCGAACCTAAACTTGATTGATCGATATCAGATTCTTCAATATCTTGGTTATTTTCATTCATGCTCTCATTATCATCGGATCTATAAAACATTCTTATAATTAACACTATCTATAGGTAGAAAAATTCGTTTGCATTTGCTTTACCTTGAATTATCAAGACTTGAACTGGAACTACTTTCCGACTCGTTGTTACTATCAATACTTGGTAAAGATTGGAAACTTTCGTCGACAGATTCCTCAATTACATCATTTTTAGTATCAATGTCCGGGAAACTGCTTTCAATTACAGAACCTACGAAGAGAAAAAATAAAGATTTTATAACATAAATCGAAAGTCAGCAACTTAAAAATTTCTAATTCAAATTTATTTACCTGAAATATCCGAAACAGTTTTGCTTTCTGGAAGAGAAATTAAGTTAATACTCTACGACAAAATGCATGTAAACATGACTATACAAAACTATTACCCTCAACGTTTTTCGATGAATCCGCTTCATCATCAATTATCTACAAAGTTTAATAATATATTTTATGTATAATACAACAATTATTATAATTTTATACTATTTGAGTTGGCCATAAATTACCGTTTCACTGGTTCCATCCACATTTTGCTTATTACCATTAGTAAATAATGTTCGATCAGATGTAGACAATCGCCCTTTGTTTATTTTGCTATCGTCAATCTTAATATGCAATTGTAATTCAAAAAAAAAAAAAATACATTTTAAATAAATAAAATAGCAAAAACTTACCAATTCGAAAGATTTGTAGTCATCAAATGACGTTCGCTCTCTTTCTGGTGAACATTTGCTTTCTGTAAGAGCAACTAGTTAATAAAATTAATACTTTCAAGCAAAATGCATGTAAACATGACTACAAAACTATTACCATCAATGCTATTCGATGAATCCACTTCATCATCAATTATCTGCAAAGTTGAATAATATATTTAATGTATAATATAACAATTATTTATTCTAAATAACTTGGCTATAAATTACCACGGTTTCATCCAGATTTTGATTATTAGTACTAGTAAATGATGATTGATCAGATGTATACAAACGCTCCTTGTTTATTTTGCGGTCGCCAATCTTAATATGCCATTGTAATTAAAAAAATTAATTTTAATAAAATAAAATAGCAAAAACTAACCAATTCGAAAGATTTATTGTCATCAAATGACGTTCGCTTTCCTTTTGGTGAACATTCTTTTAGAGCATCTTCGTGCGACAACTTTGAAAAAATCTGCCAAATAAAAAAAAAAACAATTAGTACAAAAAAATTAATTTAATTTACTGTGTTTTACTTACGTTTGATAAAGTGTTAACAGGGCCATCTCCATTCCATCCAGAACTATGTGGACTATCATCTATATGGAAGTGAACTGGAGATGATATTTTCTGCACTCTTCTTGGTCTTGATTCTTCCTCAGGTAGTTTGGGAGTTTTAAAAACATTTTGGTCATGACGGGCTTTTTCAGTCAATTCGCACTCCATGTCCATCAACTTATTAGCTCTAGTTAACTAAAAATGTAATTAGTACATGTAATTAAAATGTAATCAAATTTAATATAAAAAAAAAAAACTATTCTCATACCATATTGCCAACAACCAATTGATCCTGGGGATTGGAGAAGTCCTGATCGTCTTCTTTTACAGTAAATAATAGGTCGTTATCAGAAATCCCAAAAATATCTTAAAAAAAAAAATAAAAAGTTTTAAAATTATTGATACATTCTTTAAATAAAATCCATACCAAACGAATATAAATGAGCAATATGCTCATCTAATTCGGTTGTGGCTTTTCGTTGGCCAGTGTGAATTTTTTCGAGTTGCATTTGAGTTTTAGATGTTTCAGGATCATCCAGCGTGAACATATCCTTCAGCTCAAAACTAGTAAAATATCGATATGTATTTTGGCAACCTCCAGTAGTCTCTCTATAAATCGATTCCTTGAAAACTTGACGACGATAAATCTTCTCTTCTACAGTGCTGCAGGTTATTAACCTGTAAACAACAACTGGCTTTTCTTGTCCAATTCGGTATGCTCGATCTACAGCTTGAGAATCAGAGGCAGGATTCCAACTTGGATCGTAGATTACAACTCGATCAGCTGACGTTAAATTTAAACCAACGCCGCCAACCTAATATATTTAAAACAATGTAATACAAATAAAATTTTAAAAATAAATATGAAATTACCTGAATTGTGAGCAATAAAATTTGATAAGAAAAATTCGTCTCAAATTTGTTAACAATATCCTGGCGATGTTTCTGATTTAAAATTGTACCATCTAGTCTTAACATGCGAAATCCTTTATTCCTTAAAATTCTCTAAAATTAAAAACAACCATTATTAATCAAAAATATTATTATTAAAAAATTATTACTTTATACCTCAATAATGTCCAGCAATTTACGTGACTGTGAGAATATTAAAACTCGGTGTCCACCACTTATCAAATTATCGAGTAATTTCAACAAAAATTTCATTTTGCCAGATTCATCTAATAAAGTCATATCTGACACATGATCAATTCTTAATTTTGGTCCATCATCTCCAGAATAATCCTTGTCACTATAAAATAATTAATTAATATTTATCAAAAAATGGTTCGATATCAGTAATACATACCCATCTTCTACATCTAATCCTAACTGCGAACAAGCAGCAGCTGATAAAAGCCTGGGATGATCGCACAATTTCTTTAGAACTGTCAACTCGACTAATGGCGACTTTTTGGTCATTAAAATCTGGATAAATTTCATAATAGAACAGTTTTTATTATAAAACTTAATAAATTTTCAACAAAAACTTACATCCTTAACTCTTTCCGAGTGCAAAAAATCTTTGTAAATGCGAATTTGGTCTTCACTCAATCGAAGCCAAATAACCAAATCATTTTTTTGAATCAACTGCTTTGGTCTGTAAATATAAATGACCATTTAATAAGTTTAAATAATTGGAAAAAAAATTAACTAGCTACAATTTTTGGTCTTTATCTCCTTCGCTTTGTTTGGCATTCTCCAATATTTGAGCTTTAGTTCTACGTAATAGATACGGTTTAACACGAGTCATTAATAATTTCGCCATTTCTTCTCCTAATTTCTTTTCGTTGATGGAAGCGTTTTTCTCTCGAGACTGTAAAATTAATAATAAAAATTTTAGCAATCGCCAAAAGAAAAAAACATTGAAGGATTTTATCATAAAAGCCCTTACTCGGGTTATAGGAGTTTCAAATTCAGTCTTAAAGGTTTTACGCGTTCCCAAAAGAGTTCCGTGGTGTACAAAATCAAATAGAGACCACAGCTCTGCTAAATTGTTTTGAATGGGAGTACCCGTCAACAGCAAGCGGTTTCTAGCCGGGATTGCATTCACAGCTGTTCTGGATTTCGTAGGGTTTTTTATTTTATGCCCCTCGTCCAAGACGACGTAATCCTAAAACAAAATGAAACTTTTACTACAGTGTTTAAAAATTTGAATTTTTATAACATGATTCAAAAAGAATAATTACCCAAACAAACTCGCGTCCACGAAACAGCGATAACGTTTCATGACTGGTAGTGACTAGCCCGTACGTTGTAATCAAAATGCCTTGAGTTCTTTGAATTCCAAATAAGTCACGTTGTCTCGAGTTGATATCTCCTTGATACTCCGCTATCTTTAGTGATGGTGACCTAAAAAAAAAAATTAGAGTATATTCAAAAACTTAAAACTGAAAAATACGAGTAAAGTGCAGTTTAGCTACCATTTTTCGAATTCATTCACCCAATTGCTCATCAAAGTAGCCGGTAAAACGATTAAAACGTGTTTAATCTTTGATTGGTCGAATAACCCTGACAAAAACGTAATCGCCTGTATGGTCTTTCCGAGCCTAAAAATAATAATAAAATTTTTTTTTAATGAAATCGTACAAGTTAGTTAAATAAAACTGTTTACCCCATATCGTCCGCCAAAATTCCACCTTTCTTTTTCTCAAAAAGCTTGTACATCCACGCGACTCCTTCCCTCTGGTACGGGTAAAGTTGATCGTCGAGCTGTTTGGAAATAAAGAATCCATTCCCTACATCAACCACATCCTCACCTTCGTCATTTTCTTCCGTATCAAGTAAATAATTCTAAATAAATTCGAAGAGTTTCAATCCTACCGTAACTTCGACTTACATAAAAAAACAAATACAACGCACCTCCATTTTAGCAATGCGTTTCATAAGTTTATCCGAGGATTTAATCGCCTGCGCACCTTTAGCAGCTTTTAAAGCCCCTTCAATGTTTCCATCTTGGACGAACGCCTTCATTTTCGAAATTAGCATCTCAAATCTTATTTCTTGTGGATTTTTCTCCATCTTTAAAACGACAATGACTGTAATGAAATAGTCAATGTATAATAACGTACTTATTATAATCTAGACTATTTTTGCTTACCTTATCACAGCTTAGAACACTTTTGTTAAAAATCTCCAAATGAAAATAATTAATACAAAAACAAAGAAGGAAAACTAGGAACTCGAGTTTAAACACGTTAGCTCCTTGAAATTATAACGTAAACAAACACCGAAATATTCATAAATTCCACAATTATTAGGAACGTAATTTTGAAGTAAAGGGTTTAATAAACTATTTTCTGAAAGTTTCGTAAACTTTGGTAAATGTAACTGCGGAATTTCGCGAAAGAATTTGAACACGACAGAACTGTTTCGAAGCAGAGATGTGAGCATCATTAATACAATTCCCGCCAAATTGAAAACGTCATCGATGAACGATTCTAAGCGTTCATTGGCCAATAAAAAAAAAAGCGCCAATCAAAAAACAGTCTATAAAAATGCGCGTCAATTTAAATTCATTAATCGATTTTTTTTAAATATTAAGCAATAATACGAGCTAGATACGAATACAATCATCTAAAACTTAATCATAATAATTACAAAATAAAGTAAATAGAAAACTTATGATTTTATAATGGTACCGATAGTGTGTTTTAAGAGATAAATAAAATTTGATGCATTCAGGTTGAAAATAAATTTATATTTAAAATGGCAATTTAATGATAAAGTGTACGTATTAAAAAAATGTATATTATTTAAGTGTAAAAATAAATTCATATTGTAGTACAGTAGAATAGCGTAGCACAAAATGTATGATAAAATTTATATTATGAAACAAAAATACACCTATACAAAAAAAAAATAATTCGATTCAAAGTACAGCAGTAAAAATAAACAGTTATTAAATAATAATTGACGACTAGACAATATTGGAAACTATATTATATTATTATAGTATGACGACTAAAAATATATTCTAAATATAGATAAAAAATATATATATATTAAAATAGTTTTTCGTTTATATAATTATACTTATAAAAAATTATTAGTTTGAGGAGGCGAAAGATGCCGAGTTCTCGGTTGAGCTATTGGTGTGGAAACAGGGCGGAGAACAGGCAACTCAATTACGGAAACAATTCCTTTTCGTCTTCGAAGAGACTCGGTGGGAGCGTAGCTCGTTTTACGAAGAAGCTTTTTAAAATCGTATGGACCCGCGTCTTCTTCTTGAGGTTTAGTTTTTAATTCGGACGATGGAATGTCTACTTTTCTCAAAAAACAATTGAAATTTTCGTCGTTAGGACTTCTAGATGAACCTTGTCTTTTAATAAGCGGAGTAGGCGATATGCTCATGTTTTCGTACGAATTATTATGCGATTTAATACCGTCCAATGGAGAAGATGGTTTATGATTAATAATGGTAACGGGTCCGTCGAAATTATTTTCGCTGATTATGACTTTATTTGCAGGCACTGTTGGTTTGTGCACTTTCAGATGAGCATTAGAATTGCTTGGAATATGTGAAGGAATTTTTCTTGAAGGCTGATTTACATTGGTATGAGAAATATTTAAATCACGCGAAGCTCTGTTAAATCAAAAATTTTAGTTAAAACATAACTACCGGTATTATAAAATTAAAGTTATTAATTTAAATTACCTGGCAAATTCTTGTGAACGGGGAGCCAGACGAAGTAACTGTGGATGTCCATTTGAAGGTGGTTTAGGAGCGTGTTTTTTCTTATTAGGAACAGCATTTGCAGATTTAGGAAGTCCCTGTTGCCCATGACTTCGTACGACGTCGTGTCGTTGTCGACTAACAGGTACAGGAATGTTTGATAAACGTTGATTCGCTTTATTAGATTTTTTCTAATTTAAAAATTTGAGCGTTAGACATACATTTATATAAAAAAAATTATAATTAAATAAACGCTTACATTTTTAACGTTTTGAACATTATTTTGAACATCGTTATTGCTTTTATCAACTTTCTTTCCTTTCCACTTACGAAACATCTTTTGAATCATGGCCGCAGCTTTTTGCTCGCCACCAGAATTAGCTTTGGCTATAGGAGGATGTGAAACCTGCCTTTTATCCTCAACTCCAGTTTTCAACATGAGCAATTGTGGCCTTGCTCCAGGAGGCAACTGACGTTTAGGGTCACTCACAAAAGTTTTTTTCTCTTCTCGCATGGTAGCCAGTTGTTTTCTTGCCAACCAGCCTCGTGCATCTGGCAAAATAAATATAATTCAAAATTTCTAATAAAGCAATAAAATATAACAAAAAAAAAAAATTAATTACAGCGTTGTAAAGTTAGGGCACTGAATTTCTTTTGGCGAATTGCAATCAATCTTTTCTTGGCTAAAAATCGTCTTACACAAGCTTGGACTAAAATTACTTTTCCGATGAATGTCCGATACTCCCTAGTTAAAAACTCGATGTGATAATATTTTAGAAAAACTTTGCTTCTTCCTAAAGCCCAACCCTCCAACTTTAACCGTGTCAGCAGTAAACGACAATTTTCTCTAGATATAGTCACTCGTTCGCGCCAACCAAAACTCAAACAACTATATCTGTGAATAAATGACCAATGCATTAAAAAAAAATGTATTAACTACAAAAAATAAAATATATAGGCTACCTCTTCAAAAACTCCGAAAATGTCATTCGATGAGAATATCCATTTTGCCGTATACGGACAGCTTCTAAGACGCCAGCGTAAGCCAACTGCATGCTAATTGACATACGATCAAATAGCCCAGGAGTCTTGTGACCATTTGGTTTTAGACAACGAACAAAATGCGGTGATCCATGAACAATTTTTTGTAGTAAATCCATTAACGAATATCTAAAGTAAGTAGCTGACGTTTGCTGAGTTCGAGTTTGACTAGCTAACTCTTTCGTTTTAAACTAAAACGTAGGATACAAAAAAAAAATAAAAATTACATTAAAAGTAATAAACTTGTAGCAAAAATACCTTGCTATTGAACATTCCAACGTCTAGCGATAGTATTTCAGGAGAAGAAGGGTAGGTCTCCTTATTAAGTTCCGAGTACAAATTTCCAGTTTTTGTAAGAGGACAATGAAATTGTGAGCGAATTATATCAAATTTAGACTGACGAAATACTTGTATTATTTCCAAAGGTAAAAAATTACGATTTTTTTCAAGAAAATTTTGAGCATTGTAAGTTACCTATAAAAAATTAAAAAAACCAAATAATAAAATAGAAATAAAGACTTGCTTTTAAATAACTTACTGGACCCGCATAATGCCGCACGGTAAATAAAAGGCCATTTAACCGTGGTTTATGGTAGAAAGGCGATTTTATGATGCAATGAAATTTTTCTACAATAAAATTTGATAAATGCACCTCAACTAAGATACAATTACTGTATAATGAAACACTTACCAACTAGAGAAACATCTGATGCCTTAGGAAAATGACTTTCCTCATCAAGAAGTGCTAACAAACCGACAGGTTTTGATAAAAACATTTCTAAAACTGGTCGATTGTCACAAAATTCAATTAAATCAATGTCCAGCCCTTCTTGAATGTATTCTTTCTATAAAATTTAATAAACGTAAATTTAAAAATCAGAAATTAGACAAACAGTGGAAATATACTTGTTCCCAAGCAAATACATGCTGGTTGAAATAAAATTGAAGGTGCTCATTGGCAATGTTGATGCACATTTGCTCGAAAGAATTCTTAGGAAAGTTTTCAAATCCAAAAATATCCAAAATTCCAATGCCTAGAGTCTCATTTCTATAAAAAAAAATAAATTAAAATCACTTTGTAGAATTAATTACATTCAAATTTTAATTACCTATTCGTGTTCCCGACTGATAGTAATTTATTAATTCGGTTAACAATCCAATCAAATAATCTACTGTACAAGGCTTTAGCAGTCGCGTCACGTGTATTTACCGCTTCGTTCACACCATTATGTCTTTGAATTATTTCTCCTCTAGTTACGACACTGTTTTTTGTTAATGCGTCTTTCAGTTTACTGGTTTTAACTCCAAGTAGATCAGATACTAAGAAGTTATTAAATATATAAATTTTTTAACAAAATTTGAGACATATTATAAATATTTACCTCTGTTAAGAATTTGCACGTCAGCAACAACACTAGTTTCAGTATTATTATCAGAAATGCCTTCAATATATTCTAAATCTCCTAGAATTAATATGGCCGCTAAGATTCTATATACAGTATCCACTTCGGAAATGGTGAATCCCAGCAATTTAAATCCTGAATTCACTACATCAAATCTTTGACAGTTGCGTTCCTTAGAGTTTGCAAGACTTGATTGCGCTTGTGATATAGATTTTAAATATCTGTGTAATAAGAAATTTAATTGTAATATCAACCATTCAATTTTCATGAAAAAGAAAATTAAGGCACCTGTGTTCGTTACTCTGACTTCGATCCAAATGATACATTTTTAAAGCGTGTTTATTTTGCAACCCATCATATAAGCAAGATAGAATATGAAAGTTTCCTTCCCCACTAAAAAAAAACTAATGTCTAGTTCTTCAAATTCTAGTTATTAAAACTTTAAAAAACTTACGCTTCCTGAAAAACCACTCTTGAATGTTCCAATAAATATATATGAACTTTGGCTATAAAAATTAAAAATCATTGTCTTAAAGCACAACCAATAATTATATAAATACAATAATTAATACCTCCAATAACCTTTCCAGACTCCGTAAAAGACAGTTCCAAATATTTTCCAAAACGACTAGAATTATCATTAATTCCTGTTCGAGCATTTCCAAATGCTTCCATTACAGGATTAACTTGAAGAATTTTTTCTTCTAGATTACGGCTAGGTGCCTAAAACATTTTCAAAAGTTAAAATTCATACTTTAAAAAATCAATAAATTCCATCAAGAATTAAAAAGCTGCTTACTTTTCCTAATGCCACAAACTGCTTTAAGAGTAAATTTGCACTTTCAGTTTTCCCAGCTCCACTTTCACCACTAATTACAATGCACTAAAATATTTTCTTTTAAAATTATTATTCTTGTTATTTAAAATATTTGCATTACCTGGTTACGCAGTTGATGTATCATTAAATGATAAGCACTGTCTGCAACAGCAAATATATGAGGAGGGTTTGCAGATCGAGCTTTATTGCGATATAGATATGAATGCTAAACAACACAAAATAAATTAGTATCGGCACGTCACAAAAAACATAATCCCCGAAAATACCTCTTCTGTATAAAAGCCGAGATCCTTAAACGGATTAACAGCTAACAAAATGTCACCGATGTAGGTATAAACTTGATTATTAATGTACCGTTGATGCAATTGTTCCACGACAATTTCCTACACAATTGTCCGTTATAAAAAAAATTAATTTTTCAAAGCAAAATAAAATATTACTTTGGTTAAATTTTCTAAAGATGCCAGATCGTCAACAAACATTGGTTTTCTCTTAGATTTTCGATTAGATTTTAATTTTCCATGCTTTGTAGTTGCTTCAGGTTTTCTTTCTATTCGGGTACTGTCGCCAATGCATAATAAAATTTCTTTTATTTGACGGCGAATCTGTCAAAATAACATTAAAATCAAATCAAAATTTCATCATTAATTTTAGAATGTCATGTAAAGTGGAGAATTACCTGTGAAGAATTTTTAATCGCTTGTTGTAAAAATGGATGAGTAAGTAAAGCATGAGCAAAAGGCCGTTTCTCAAAATCTTTTGCTAAACATCTAATTAAACAAAACATTTGATTTAGCATGCACCCAGATCATTAACTACATGTATCATTAAAAATAAACATACTCTTTAATAAAGTGATTGAAATTAGACGTCCATTGATTTGAGTTTCGGAGAGTAGGTGGAGGATTCCTGAAAATAAATTTCAATAGCTGTGATACTGTTATAAGTATAAATCTTAGTATTAAAATTACCTTGGAATTTGAAAAAGAGCTCTCATAGGATGTAACTCTGCAAGTGGTGGACTTCCTTCTGCTAATTCAATAGCAGTTATTCCCAAAGACCAAATATCGCATCTGACATCGTATGAATATTCATATTGACGCTCGCACGCAATTACCTAACCGCATTCAAAATTTATAATTTAATAACGGGGTTTCTTCATCAATATTAAATAGCAACTACCTCTGGAGCCATCCAATACGGAGTTCCCACAGAAGTATTACATCGAGCCATGGTTGAAACAAGATGAGAAGATACTCCAAAATCAACTAATTTGATATCAGCTTCATCAGTCAAAAGTATATTATGCCCTTTAACATCTCGATGAATGCAATGATTTTCGTGTAAGTAACACAACGCCTTAAAAAAATCAAATAAAACACAATGTAAAACAATCCTTCCTATTAACTAAACAGAAAAATTACTTTAAGAGTTTCGGTTATGATATAAGCAATCTGTTCTTCAGTTAACCGCTTTCCCAATTTCTCCAAACGGCTGACTAGATCAGTAACCGATCCACCAGCACACATCTGTCCAAAAAAAAACCAACAGGAAACGCTTTAAACTTACAATCTCGAGCACATGTTTTGATGTAAGAGGAAAAGAGAGAAAGAAAAGATACGCCCGTGCCGAAGTAAAAAAAAAAAACTTTTAAAATAAACAATAATTTAGTTTGACCTCCATGACGAACCACAGCTGATCATCCTCCCCCGTTGGCGACCTCTTCATGTACAGCCCATAAAAAGTTGGAATGTTGGGATGCGAGCACAAATCTCTCAAAACTTGATATTCTTCCTCAATTTCTTCCAAATTGTCCCTGATATTTTCCAAAATTTTGATAGCGACTAATTTGCCTGTTAAAAATAAATACAGTAACTGTATTATACAATTTTATCGACCACAAGCCTTTCACGCTTAACTTATTATCAAGTTTTGTTTATTTACTATTAATTTTTATATTGGAAGGGGGGAGAAAAAAATTGTCTACTCCGATTAAAAGTTTAGGCTGAAAAGTGAAGGTCAATCAGGCGTACCTCAGGTCACCTTAAGGCCTCGAGTAAAAATTTAACTGCTACAATAATTTTTAATGCAATAATAATAAAAACTATAACCCGTGGATGTAAAAGTAATTAAAATTTAAACGCGGACAAAATCCAATCATTAAAAACTTTCAGATTTGACAAATAAAATTCTCCAACTTAATAAAATGAATATTAATTATGAATTTGGATTTTAAAAGTATGTTTCTACTTACCGGCCTCGTTGTCTTTAGCCGCACATACTTCTCCGTAAGTGCCTTCACCGATGACTCCGAGTAGGAGGAAGCGATTGCCGGGCTCCGGGAGTTTGAGGAAATTGACGTGAGTGCTCAGTCCATCGTAATCCACTTTTGACGGACCCATTACGCATACACATTCATTCACAACTCGTAATTAGAAACAACTAGAAATAACGTAAAAAATAAAATAAAAATTAAAACCACGAGACTCTTGTTACAAAATATGTAAACCACTGATCCAAAACATTTTCAGCTTACATTTCGATTAATCAACACCAAATTTAATATCTACACTGTACTATTAAAAAAATTAAACAAACCTTGTACATATTATACATTTCTTTATAAGTTTAGTATAAATTGCAGACGGCGACGATTTAATAATTATTCAAGCAAAGCGTTAAAACGAAAAGTTGTAAAAGATTTTAGAAGAAGAAGAAAAAATTACTCAAGTGCTGCGTAAGTATCGATATATAAAAAGAATATTTTTCAATCATACAGGAAATGTACCTGCCGTATCCAGGAAAAATGTATGACGAATCATTAAATGAGCGACAAAATAAAAACGTTTCAATTAAAAAAGTTGAACGTTCCAGCACATAACCTTCGTAGGCTACGAATAGATCACTCAACTGTACTATATCTAATTCAACTCATTACAAAATGTTTAAACAATTTTTTGTTTTTAAAAAAAAAAATATTTAAAAAACAACAAGAAGTTTTCGAACGAGGAACAAACTAAAGAATTAAGTTACTACGATAGTTCAAAATATTTTGTCTCGAATTTACACCTGACTTAATAGTATTATAATAATTTGCACGTAAAATTTACATTATGCACAGTTTCTTTTTATAAAAAAAAAAAAATAAAAACAATTAATTAACATATTTATAAATTTGTTCATGTTAATAAACCTTTAACAAACTGAATGATAATGAGAGGACAAAATTTACATAATGCGTGTTATTTATCATCGACGATAAAAATCTTCGACTGAAACTGTCAGACAGTCACTACCATTAAATTCCATGTTAACATTGCATAACCAAAATGATATACGATAATAAAGTTTGAAAGCTCGAGTGCGAAGCAACTTTTTTGTTTAAGTATGCGCCTAGAGTGGTTCTAATAATAATTTAATCAATAAACAAAATAATTTTATAATAATTCTACACTCGGCAGTGTCGATGAACCGTTCCAGGCCAATCTGTCACTAAAAAACGTGCTTGAGCGTTCGCAGATTTGACCTTACGTATAAATATTCAAAATAATTATTATTATCCTCGCCTACTACCGGCAACGATGATAAATTAGTCAATTGTCTAGTTTAAAAAAAAAAAAAACTAGGAACATCTTTGGAAATCTCTCCCAGGAAACAACAGAGGCGCATGAATTATAATGGGAAAACGGGTCGGCGTTTATGAATAGATTTAAAACTGAACAAAAATCAAATACGAATTAAACTGTAACCGGTATGTTTTTTTTTTCTTTAATATTATACAGAATGAAAAAAAAAAATCCAATTAAAATTCAAAAAAAATTAACAAATTTCGTTTTAAGTTAAATTGAATTTATCATCCAAAAAAAAAATATGTTCTTAGAAGAAATTTAAACTTTTTTTATATTAATAATTTTAACATAGTCAACTGTAATACAGTTTCAAGATAGTTTTAGAAAGAAAAAAAAATTAGTAATAGCAAAAAATATTTCGTCTTAAGCAAATTTTATAATAAATAACACGTACTCCCGAGAAACAAAATTAAAATAAAAAGATGCAAAGTGAATTGCGGTTTACCATAAGAAACCATGTGAATATCGAAGATTCGATTCCCAACTACATTTTCTACAACTTAAATTCGATTTCCCACAATTAAAATAATAATAAAAAATAATAGCACTAGTAAAAATATGTGCCATATAATGTTATGAAAGTCCACCTTTACAATGTTTACAAAACTTAATAAAATTCGTTTAAAAACAAAAATAAAATGTTTTTTTTTTTTTTATTATTTTATACCAAAAGAAATGAACTGGCAAATATGCAGAGTGGTACTCAGTTAATCGAAAACATTCTAAAAATGCTACGAGTACTTCGAAAAAAGTAAACGCACAGTGAATTTCAGTGATACTGTAATTGTAAAAAGATGCAATTATAATTATCGAAAAAAGATGCAAAACGAACGAATTGAAAACGAAGTGTGAGTATAATTTAATAAAAATAAAAACGTACGATATAAAACCCCACGTTTTTCCTTTTAACCGGATTTATTTCGAATTAAATAGTAATCTCGTGTATCAAAAAATGCTAAATCTAATAACAAGCAGTAATTAGTAGTGTAGACGAGTATGTAATTAGGCGTCGCCCTTAATATTATAATAGTAGAATCGGAAGGTCTTTAACACCGCGCCAACCAAAAGAGATACCGGAAATAGATTTGTACTTGACGAGCGTGAATTTGTAATTGTACCCTCATGTAAATCACCTGACAAAATCACAAGCACGTCTAAAAAAAAAACACACACATAGAAAACAAGGGATCTTCGTATCATTTACTTCCCTGCGCTCTGCCATTGTGTTGGCGTTTCTACGGTAGATTCTGCCTACTAGTACACACAACCGCGTTGTTGTTGTTGCAACAGGTACAAAACGATTTCGCGGATTTGGAAAAAATCCACTAGGTAGAAAAAGTAACAAGTAGATGATAACAAAAGAGAAGTTTCGTTTCCACACATCGTGTGAAACGGTGTATAGTCCTCCTCGTTCGGTTCACCGTCATGCAACCACCAAATTATACCTAATGTTTCGTTTTTACATTCCATGACACAATGTGGATAATAAAAGCATCGTTTACAAACTTCACTTTTTTTTTTACAGGAAAAATAAATTAATAAAATAGAGGAAAAAATAAATAAACAACAACAAATGTAATTTTTTTCTTTTTTTTTTGGTGGAAAAGACTAAATTGAAGGTAATAAATCAAAATGAAATACACTCCGTTTATAAGGAAGGTAATTTTATCATCATAAAAATGTCGGTTTTTTGATAAATTTAATAACATTATTTCGACAATTTAGGAAAATAAATTTTGATTTTTTCCCTTAAACATTAGTTATGGTAAATAAACACAAAACACATTTATTTACTTCTCTTTAAAATTAAAATAAGCACAGATCGAGTCATTCCGAATTTTAAACTAACTTTATATACGACAACGTACAAATAAACTCCTAAATTTTTTTTTTTAAAAAAAGAATTCAAAATATTTAAAGAATATTTTTTGGAAAAAAAATCAACATAGCTAAATAATTTTTTTTAAAAAAAATCTCAATTTAAAACAAAAATGCTTAATTTTAATTTAATAATAATAATACTAAAATTACCAGAAAAGAGCTTTTTATAATGAGGTGACTGCAAAGAATTTCGTGGAAATCCTTATAAATAATCGTTAAAAATGTAAAAGTTTAAAAATTTCTATACCGTAGTAATCTCATTGAATAATTTTCAATGCATTTTGAATTTAAAATTTTGAAAAAAAAAAAAAAAAACCTTCAAAAAATGCAACAAATTAATGTACAGTATTTTATGTGTCATTTTATATGTAAATAAAACTCAGTTTATTAAAATTATTTATTCTGAAAAGCCGTCAAAATAATAAAAGAAAATCAGCTGGGTTATTAAATATGCTTTTGTGTAGGCTTATTGAATTTCCTTTTTTTTTTCTCTCTTTTCAATAATAATTTTAATCGATAAAAAAAACCTTGAATAAGTTTTAAAATTTTGCCGAGTCATGTGATGTCAAAGTCAAGAAACTTCAAAAATTCGGGCATTCCACATTAGCATGTGTGAATTATTTGGATATGCATGGGTAAGTGTGTGCTAGAGTACCTCATGTTTTCTCAAAACCAAAACCTCATTCAAATATATCTTGTGCTCGCATTAAAAAAAATGTGCACGCAATTAAAAAAAAATAATAATAAAAAAAAAAAGTAGCGTAACTTTATCAACAATGAGAGGTGTGGACACACTCAAGTTCCTATTTCAAGTTAATTTCATCAAAGGAAAAAAAAAATGCAAAACGCTGAACTGAATAATTCTCGAGTACTCGCTACAAATCCATCAAAAACTTATTCGAAAACACCGACGGAAGAAAAAAAAAAAACAATTCGGTCGCAGCTTCAGAAACCAATTTTTTTTTTTTTTTTTTTTATAGTTTTAAACTTTAAATTAACTCTACAATCATAATAATGAAAAAACGTGATTTACAAATAAACGACTTACTCAACTCATAATTTAAAAATTCGAACTCGTTTTTTATTGTCTGGCATGATTAAATTTAATCTCATAATAATTTTGCATCTGTTTATAATAATTTTAATGCATTCAAAAATGAAAACAAATAAAAAAAAAAAAATCCCTAATTGGCTATGCATGTATTTTTTACCATTTAAACGGCTTCGGTTGATCAAAACCAATTTTATTTAAAATAGCTTCAGTAAAGTATTTGAATACGTTACGGCAAAAAACAAAACCATAATTTTATATGTTTTATCCTTTCATTTCAGTTTGGAAGTCGCAACAAGTGGAACTGTTTACTCACGTATATAAAAGAACGTTATTCAAAGGAATTTTCAAGTGCGAATTTTATATTAAAACACCGGTAGTTAACACCTACAGCATGTATTTTTATTTTTCATTAAGTTAAATTAAAGTTATCCTAGGTGACATGAATGGTGAATGGCAAAGTTTGAGACCAAGGTTCACAGTATGCTATACTTGTTTACTGTAAATTAAAAAACACACACACAGACAACAAAGCAAGTTGTGATGGGTCTCGTTAATAAAACTGAAATCCCAATATTAAAATTATAGACTTTACCATGGAATTTACATGGCATCTTTAAAAGATATAATGCCATCAAAATTTTGGAAAGCAATTTCGTTATAGGAAGAAATATTATTACCGGTATGGGAGTTCAAAATGTTTGTCACTCAGTACTAGTATGCCACATAAAAAATCGTTCAAATTTTGATTCAATTTCTTACAGTCGCCACCTTCCTTGATACTATTAGGTGTATGTTTTGTACCATTTTTTTTGGACCCGGACCTGAAGCCGACCCAGCGGGTTTAAAAATCTTGAACCCGAAATCGTTGGCTTTTGGCAAGCCCAAATTTAAATAAAACTAAATTTTCTGGTAAAATCGAAATTCAGTATATTAAGACAAATACAAAATCTTAAATTCGTTTGTTTGTTTTTTTCTTTTACTTGATAGCCTAAACAAAGATACCGGTACAGTGTACTGTGTTATTATTTACATACAAGGTATACATGTAGAACGAGATTTAAATTAAACCAAATCTTTCGAGGTCTTACTATTAATTACTATATAATTAGATTTAATTAGTCTAACCTACAATAATTAAATTAAAAAAAAAATCATACCAAGAGAAAAATGTCCATATTAAATAAACTAAAACTTTTAATAATAATAATTATTATCTGCAAAAAAAAGATTATGAACGTGATTAAAATATAATAATACTACTGTAAACAAATAGAAAATGAAGTGGGAAGTGAATTTTGCAGTCATTTACCTCGACAAAAATCACGCGAAACTATGAACATGCAGCTCTACAGTAATTATTATTAAGATGTTTACGTTTCCTAATTTAAAAAAATGCAAATGAATAATAAATCTTTTTTTTAAAAAAAAAAAAAAAAATGAAACGCGTGTGTTATAATAATAACAAAAAAAAAGCGAGTGATCCTCCCCATTATTTTGTGCTGAAAAAAAGAAAAGAAAAATGTTTTTCTGAATATGGAATTTAGTCCATCGTCTCGTATTCTATTTAAAGCACACATTCGTGAAATCCACGGAATATTTTCCCATGTTTTTAAATAAGCGAATAAGAGAAAAATTCTATAGTTAAAAGAATTTTTCTTTTATTTATTTATTTTTTTAATGTTGACCGCAAGAGATTGCTTTGACACGAATGGCATTCGATTAATCTGTTGATCAAACGTGCGTAGAGGCGTTCTACGCATCAGCTGATCAGCCCAGCTTAACTCACGTCAACTATTTCAATTGAAACGAAAATAAAAATACTGTAATAATAAAAAAATAAAAAAAAAAAGCGAGAGAGGTTTTTCACCTTAAAGGATAGGGTTCTCTCACCGTCGATCTCGTAGAAAACCATAATTGAAAAAGCTTTTCGAAATTTTTCACAAAACAATACCGGTACTGCATTAATTTTGATTTAAGTTTTAAAAAAAATTTAAATTATTACTGCAGTAAAAAATTAATATCAGAAGTTTCTGCAAATTAATTTTAAAAAAATTTTAACTCCAAAATTTCAATTTATTTCTAAATCAATTAAACAAATACAAACCAAACATTTTGAATTATTTTTGAGTAAAAATGCCTTTATACTTAAAACGTAAACAAGATACAGTAATGTTATAAAGCAGATTTCTTTCGCCTATTGTACCTACAATATATGTAATTTTACATCTAACGTTATTATCGACATCATTGATGGATTGTTCTTGGGATCCACACAGTACAGATCATTAATATGCGCGCCTTAATCTAAAATGCATGCATCTAACGGAATTGTAATTTTCCCCCCTTCACCCGTCACAGATTGGAAAGCACATTTATTCGGTTGAAAAACTTTTTTAACTTGCTTACAGCAATTTTCCAGACCATAATAATATTATTTTTCTGAGAAACCTCGTTCGTATTTTCAAATGGCCCTCGATTAAACCGAATAAATCAAGGATGTTAGCAACGTCCGCAGCCCTGTCACCCGTGATTATTAATCGGCAACGCATTGCCATAGATTATAACGAAGTGTCGCAATAACATTTCGTTCTCGCTATAGAATGGCAAGTTTTATTTAAAACACGTTTAAACCATATGCCATATGCAAATCTATACTGTGGCTACAAAAAAAAAAAAACTTTAAAAAATTTTTTTTTGACTCTTTTTGAGTTACCGGTACTCAATATTGAAAGTTGACGTTTTCTAAATAGTTGTAGGTTTTTGAATATACCTGATCTGTTGTTCCTGTTGTTTTTTTTTTCTTTTTGCTGCATTTTTTTTTTATTGAATTGCTCCTCTTTTTTTCCCGCACTTTTGTGTTTCGTTTTCGTATCGGAACGACCTTTTTTTTTTTTTTTTAATAATAAGCTATAGGCTCTCTACTTGTCGATTAATCGAGGCAATAGAAATAAATACAATGCAGTGTTTGATTTTCGTTAAATTTCGCTACTCAAAAATTCTTAAGACATTTGATGAAATTCAAGCTAAATTAACGCCAAAAATGAAAAGATAAAACAAGCCATTACTTGACTCCGAATCTCAAAATTATGTTAGGCTAAGGCCGGCTTCCCACGGCCTGTGGTATGGCGAGTCTCACTTAAAGTTAGGTGAAGGTTGCCATACCACGCGTCG
>JAQGAZ010000386.1:0-65579 GCA_034692225.1 Polydesmus complanatus | reverse complement strand
TTAAAGAAATTTAGTTTTTTGTTTGCCCTGAACAATTTTCAAAAGTGGAGTTACGCTGGTTTCTCATTAGGGTGACGATATACTGTATCATTAAAAATTGCATAATATTTTTTTTATTCCTGACGTCAATTTCCATTTAGCATTTTGTTTGAATTAAATCTTAAGCTGTTGTGGAGTTGAAAAATGAAATAACCAATAATAAAACGCTATTTTGCTTTCATCAAAAATAATAAAACCCCGATTTACCGTTTCAAAAACTCGGTTCTGTCGTATTCTAATTTTAAAAAAAGGAAAAAACGATAAATCGAGATTCAATTTCTATTTAGCATTTTGTTGAATTAAATCTTAAGCTATTGTAAACTTATAAAATGCATTAACAATAATACCCCGATTTACCGTTTCAAAACTTTGTTCTGACGTATTCTAACTAAAATTTTTTATTTAAAAAAAAAAAGGGGAAAAAACGATAAATCGAGGTTCTACCCCACAGTTTACCCCGACATAAAAATTAATCCTAGAAAAGATGTAAAAAATTAAAAATAGCTGACGAATAGGATTTTAAAACTTCACTTCTACAACTTTTAAATTATAAATAAATAAATCTGCCAACAATTTAATGCGCGCGCGCGTGATGATTAATAAATAAAAATAATTAAAACTCACCTGCGCAAGTTGCAAAAATCGCTAAGAAAAAGCAGCCGAAAATAAATTCCATGTCTCGTTTAATTAAATAAATAATAATAATAATTGGAGATTGTTGAAGCTGTCAGTGGTGGAAGGTGACCTTCGTGATCATACGTCCAGCAGCCGCCTGCGTCCGTCGACGATCCGCGGCACTCGCCTCCGACTCGAATCAAAAAAAGTATTATAATGTACTGTATTAATTATCGACCGCGTGAATTACTCGATCAACGAATAATAATGGTTATAATAATCCTCGACACGACGGAGAGTAGGTGAATGGAGAGTCAGTGGAAGACGGTGTAGTAGTAACTCTCACTTTTTAATAGATAATTTCGATTGAAGAAGGTGGTAGCAGCAATTTCGAGGGCCATTTATTTCGCCCGCAGCTAACTTTGGCCTTGTCTCTCACCTTCTTTTTTTCCTCCCCGAAAAAAGAAAGCAACACACACACCCGTCTACTGTACTTTCTTTAAAAAGATTTCGAAAACAATTTTCCTCCGCCGAATTAAATAATATTATGTTGATAGGATGCTTACGAACGGCGGTTTAAACAGGTCATAGGTTATTCACTCTTTCTCCAAAATATAAGACTCGGTTAAAAAGAAAACTTCAACTTGATTTAACCCCTTCTCGCGTTCACTTTTTCCTCTTCTCTCTTTCTAGTTTATGTTTTTTTCTTCTTTTTTTTATGAAGTTTTTCTAGACTCTAGTTTTTGAGAGGTCAGTAGGATAAGTTTTGACTCGCTCTCACCTGCTCGGTACAGGTGAGCCTATTTGAATATAGCATGTGCTCGCTCACGCTGTGACTCGAAGGGTGGAATAGTCCACTCGTCCGATGGGTGGAGCGAAGGAAGGGAGGGGCATAACAACAGGTTGGGACGAAAAAAAAAAAAAAAAACAGCGGGATGGGTTGGAGAAAAAAAAAAAACAAAAGGAACGCGACTTACTTTTTATTTATATTGTATTTACTTATTTATTTTTTTTTTAATTTATTTTTATATAAAAAAAAGGAGTTGTGACACTGAACAATCGTACTTGATAACCTATTGGTAACAAAAGTATAATTAATTTTTGAAAATACAGGCTGGCAATGCAATCGCGGATAACTGAATTTTGCGGATAATCCAAAAATGGCCAAAAAAATACACAAATCAACACGAAAATTCTATTTAAAATTTTCTTTATTACTGTAGGGGGCTTAGACATGCAATTACGACGTAATAAACAGTAGTTTTCTGTATGTTGGTTTATTTTTCACAAAAAATCTGTCAACTGTTTTCCTCTTTCGTGTTAGAATACCTCAAACATGCAAGAAAATAAGTAAAAAAAAGATCGCGGATAATCGAAAGTTTATTGTATTAATTTTTTAAAAATAAACTTATACAATCATGTACAGTGCGGTACTTGGTTTTTGGGAAGATAAAAAAAATAATGTACGTGTACTACCGTATTATAATAATAAACTTTTGTTTCAAATTAATGTTTGCATTAGTACATTATCCTTCATTTTTTTTTCCTTCAAAAAATTAATATACGGTACATGTACATGTATTTAAAAAAAAATTAATGTTAAACATAGTCGCGATGATACAGAAAACAATTATTGTTACTGTAATTCTTCCATTTTTACTGTATGTTACGTATGCATGTACATGTATAGCAGTACTGACTACAGAAAACAATTTTTTTAAGAATTTTTAAAATTACAGATTGTGTTGACCATAATAATTTTGTGACACAAAAAGTTCTTTTTTTGGTGTTTGAAACGCTAAAGTAACTTAAAAAAAACAGAATAATGATGTGTAAATTACACATTATGTGTGAACAATAAAACTAATATTGTATCTTATAAAAAGAAATAGCAATTCGTGATTTTAAACTAATTTTATTCTTTGTTTTTGAATTACATGTACCTGGTATGTCTTTTTTAAATTTTTTGCATTAGTAAAGTACGAGTACTATAAAATGTATAGTAATAATTAACTTCTAAAAACTTTCAAAATGTGTTAAAGAATTTAAACTAATAGCATAGATCAATGTACTTTGAAAATTAGTTATGCAATTAATATGAAATTAAAAAAAATTATATTTGGTTCAATTTTTAAATTTAAAACCTTTGATAATTTCGGCGCTGCACACCTAAAGGAAAATATATTTTTAAAGACATTTAATCGGTTCAATATAGCTCCCAAACATTTGATTATTGTCTAGATAAAAATAAAAAAAAATGTAAAAATGCAAACCTTTTATTATGAATTATGGGTTCTGTATAAAACCGCAAAATTGCGTTTAATTTAAAAAGAAAGAAAAAATAATAGCCTTAATTAGTGTTTCAAAATTTCATAATTCGAAAAATTGTTATGAATTTTTAATTTTATGTTATTTATAATAACACAAATAAATATAAAAATCGTAAACGTGAAGTAATTTACATAATTATTCTGTAAACTTCACTCTCACTTTTTTCCCCCCTAAGTTTATTCAGCAATATTTAAATTTAACTCCAATATTTTGATTACAAAACTTGCGTCTTAGAAAATGATGAAATCAAAAGTTTCGCAAAACTTAATTACACGGCGCATGCGTGATGGATATCTGTTCTCAACTTGCCACATTAATTATCTGACATGAATGCAAACGAGATCGAAATATAAAATAATTTACTCGTGCCTCGGTAAATCTATATACTGTCTGTACGTATTTATATATATAAAAAAACATTTTAATAGTCGAGTGGTGTTCAATAGGAAAACATGTCATCGATTACGCATGCGCATGTAAACTTGAGAGTGGGAGTTCACATGTGAATAAATTGAGAAACAATAGCCTGGTGAAATTTAGGATGATACAACCAAAAAAAAAAAAAAAAAAATAGAAATTGAGCTTTTTGTGATTTTTTTCAGCACTTTTACAGTCGTAGTCCGAAATTCAGTTTACACTTTCGCAAACAACAAAATAAACGGAAATAAATAAAATTGTACATTAAAACAATTTTTTTTCCCACTTTCAATATTATTGTAAAGAGCTAAAATAAAATAAATTGTAAAGGAATCAAACAGGTTTTTTAAAAAAATGTACGTTATAACTTGTAGTGTAATAGGCCTGCATTAAAATGTTATAAGAAATTAAAAAAATTCCGTGTTAAGTTTTATGATCGGTATGTAAAAATATTTATTTTACTAATTGAAGGGCTTGCAGCAATAACAAAACAACTCTATTTTTATGAAAAAAAAAAACAAAAAACTATTAAGCTGAATTATTGATTTTCCCCACTTATTTTCCATGTACTGTATTAGCCCGTAAATGAGTGAAGCTTGAACGTAAGGGTGTCCTTTGTATAAAGCAGAGTGAACATTTAAAATATGGAGTTTCCATGATTATATTGAACCAAATGAGATTAAAAATGCTCTTTTAAGCGGATAAAAAAATGCAGCAAATACTAGATAATAATAAGTTAATACGAGTATGAATAATTTAACTGCAAAATGAATTGAATTTGCTAAACTCAAATTTGATTTTCTAATTTTAAGCATCTTCAATTTACCGCTAAATTGAAATAATTGAACTTGCTAAAATACGAGTATAACAGTATTAAATTTTTGTTGAATAACATAAAAATTTGCAGCAATCCTCCCTTTAATTTTAAAGTATAAACGCATTGCTAATAATAATATTAGAGAGTTTAGTTTAGTGCAACTGTAGCCGATAAAAGTTATCTGATACGCATCCCAATTACGGCAAATTATTTACAATAATTAAATCCGACTTATTATTGCTGGTGTTTGTTTTTTAAAAAAGAATTTTAAAATGAAATTGAGTTAAGAGAATAATATTAAATGTAAAACTATTTTCCATGGTTTTAATTACGAGATACAACTTAACCTAAAATTTTGCTTGAGCATTATCCATCCGCGCACGGTATTATGCTATGTAAAATCCGTGTTTATCTACGCTAGAATGCTAAAACTCACTATTGCTAAAACACACTGCAATAACCTTAAAGTATTTAGCTAATAAGCTATACGTAGTTATATTTACAATAGAAATTACATTAATATGATTCATACGTACAAAATCAACAAAATTCTTACACGTTTTCCCACTTCCGGCAACCCATTGAAAAACAGGGAGGGGGGGGTGAGGGGGAATGCTTTTGGTCGATGATTGTACGTTAATGTGATTAAAAAAAGAAAGAGAAAAAAAAATTGAGGCTAATGAAGTAAACCTAAGTTAAGTGTGCCAAAAAGAATTTCCGACACACAAAACCAATCTTTTATTTGACTAATAAGTCACCGCTTCCGGTTTCATTTTCTATCTGCCTGTATTATTATTTATTTTATTTTTTTCAAAATAGTTTTTTTATCATTTCTATAAGTGTGTAATGTTTTAATGGCAGGTAATGTTTAATTCGAGTCCGGATTTGGCCTGTCCCGCCCATTAGCGCCCACCACCTTGATCTCTCGTCACGTGCAGTGATAAAAGTCGAACAATTCCGTCATGGGATGACGTGATGGTGGCCAGGGACGAAACACTTTTTATGTAACCTTTTGTGCACGAGCAGCGCCTCCATTTAACGTGCACAATGCAAGGTCTCGCCATTGTAAAACACTCGACGCGCCATTACAATAGTAACGCGTTTTCATATCTCATGACGTCATATCGAAATCAAATCGGAAACATGAGAAAGTGAATTTAATTAATATTAAACGGAAGTTGTTTACCTTGAAAAATTAATTCATTTACGTTCTCTGAAATTAAATGAAATGAAAATAATCACAATAACAAAAAATGATAATAATAATAATAATGTTTGTGCATGTGTGTGAAAGTTTGAGTCGCCTTGTGAATTAATTGCAAATTAGGAAGATACGTACAGCGTATACTGCACATGAATTTAACACATTCAACAATAATATTTTGGCACACTCAACGTTCCAAAATTCCCTCTGAATGACGTCAGTAGTATCTAATTACCAGGTTTCATTTTTAGGTGAAGTCTAGAGATCTGTCCAACTTAATTAGCTAGCAATAAAAGAAACTTTTACTTGCTTTTTTCTTTTAATAGCCGGAAATTAAGTTTTTTTTTAAAAAAAAAACATAATCTACTAAAATCGATCATTAAAAATTAAACATTAATTTGCTATTTTTATTTTATTTTATGTGTTTGCACCTGCCATTTTGCACAGTAAGTTATTGAATACCGGCAGTAATAATTTTTATTGTTATGTTTCTAAAGTCTATTATTAATACAACCTATAGTAATTTATTTAAAAGAATCAACAATAATAATTATTTGTTTCGATTCCAATTTAAAATAAAAGTTCAATAAAAAAATAATAGTAGGTCTTACAGTAATACAAAATAATTCAGACAATTACCGGTATGTTTGTCTGAAACAAATAGGAATACTTTTTTTTTTCAAAAAAAAAATAATAATAACAACTAATGCAAATACTTAATACATGATACCGCACTATTATCATGTTTGAATGAAAAATAAAACCGGCTTGAATTATATATCAACAAAAAAATGAAACCTTTCAATTGAAAATTGATTTAGTTATAAGCTCTTACTTTCAGTTAAGCTATCTTTAAATTGGTTAATTTGAATAAGGGTGAAAATAAAAGCTAGCTATAAATTAGTTGTTTAGTGTTTGAGTAGTAATTACATTCAAAAGCATCTACCTATTTCATTAATTGGTTTGGTAAAATTTCAAAAGTTCAGACTGAATAAAAAAAAAAAAACAAACACCAGTTGATTGTAAATATGTAGGCATACATGTAATTGCCAAAATTCTTTTCACTGTCAATTTAGAAGAAACGCATTAAAATCCAGTTTTTCTCGCCAAAAGGTTCTTTTGTGTATATGCATGATAATTATACTAAAAAATAAATAATAATAATATAAAAAAAAAACAAGTAGAAAGTTGATCCAAACTGGCTTAGATCAAGAAAAGTGACTTTAGCTTGTGTATATTTATGCAAATAGCAAGAAGAATCGTGTTTAAGATGGCTGCCGATTCAACATGGCGCACGACTCAATGTCAAAATGTTAACAGATGATGAGCAGGACCGGCGCGACCATAAAGACCAACTAAGTGGCCACCTAGGGCGCAAGCGTCAGAGAGGCGAAGACTTCAAATTGAAGTGTTGCTCGAATAAAATGATTAAAATTTTTTTGTTTGTAAACTATTGTTATGGGAGAAAATGGTGCAATTTGCAAGAAATAAAAGGAAAAAAAAAAAAGGGTATGTGGCTAGGGCGTAAAATAGTCTAGCGACGGCCCTGATGACGAGTTGGCATTGAACTAATAATAATAATTAATACCCTCTCATATCATCGCAACTGATTAGCTTTCCGATCGAATAAGCGGTGACGTCATCACTGCCCTTCAAATAAACTGCTTTTTTTTTTTTTTTTGTTATTCTGGGAATATTTATTGTTACAAATTATTAGCAGACTAAATGGCGCTAGATACTTAACAATGAGCTTGGTTACAGCATTACCAATTTTTTTTTTTTATCCAAAACTTTTTTTTTACAAGAAAAAACGTTTATCGTTAACTTAATTTGCGATTTTTCTAAATCTTAATTGTTACGAAAAAGCAACGGAGGCATTCACCTTAAACGCATAAAGATTCGAATTTCCCAATGACCCTATTGTTTCGTTTGACCGTTAGAGGTCCGCAATTATCATTTTCCAATCTCTTGTTTACTTTTAATGTAAATATTTTTCTTTTTCCATCGCTGTCTGTGCACAGTGCAATGCCTTTAACCCCATCAAGGTTGGCCAATATTTTGACAATAAGCGGCATGTCACCGCCACCACCACCTAGCTAAATACTATACGTCATCTTCGCAGCCATTTTGAATATTAATTAGCATTTTCTTCTTCATTTTAAGACCATAAAATATATATATCACGTGACCTTTGTCAACGCCTGCACGCGCGCAACTTCATTTGCATATTACACCTACAGACAGATGTGCTCACTTTCGCACATAGCCTCCTGTAGTCCGCCTTGGCGCTTTTCATGCATTATTTTTTCGAACTTGCCTGATTTATGCCGAAATAAGATTAGTGATAATGATGGCTGCAAAATAATGATAAGCGCTTAATCTTACTCGTATTTAAGCGCCGCCTATTTTTCCCAACGTAAAAACAAAAACAACCATCATGGATTTTATTGGCGTTTTTGTTTGTTTAAATCATTTTTTTTTGCGTGTATTTTCTTTTATATTATTATCGCACAAAACACTGAATAGCAGTATTGTATCTTTAAACAATTCACATTAAATTTTTTTTTTTAAATACTCGCTACAATAAAACTTTCTAATGCGGGGTTTCATTCTTTTGGGAGGGGAAAAAACATCTTGCAAGGGTTCCCCAAGTACCGTGTGTTTTATTGTTGTACATGATTGTATTCATACCGCAAACCAAAACCAAGGATTGTTTTAATTGTTTTGACTTTCTAGATAGTAAATATTTAATCATATTTTTTTATAAATAAAAGCTAAGGTGTTTTATACAGATTTCACCGTAAACAGATTAAGATGTCCATTCGTCCCGAGCGCATTCCGGACTCCCCACAGGGAACCGTCATAAACACTATCTCACCTACATGTACATTAAACTTTTTTTAAAAAAAATAAATTTTAGGTTTATTGTCCGTTTGCATCAATAACATCTCAATTTTTATTTTTATTGCATGTGAATTTGTTGGAATAGGCCTACCTATATCCTATCGCGCTGGTGTATAGATGCACAGTAAATAATATATACGAGTATACAGTACAGTATACAGTATATTATATTTTTTTAAAGAAATAGTATTTCTTTTATAACTTTTTTTTTTCTCTCTCTCTCTTTTTAATTTAATTTCATTTTCAACGCTAAAATTACACGTGTAAAGTTAAAATTACATTGTGATGCATCCAATAGAGTGCAAACGGTCGGGTGTGGTTAGTTACACAAAAGTGTACTGCAGGTGTACACAAGTGAAAGGTAAAATGAAAGAGAGATGGGAGGATGAATTTTAAAATTTGCGCTGATCTTGAAAAATCCTTGATTTAATTCAGGAAAAATGTTTACGGTTCAAGGTTTTTTATTGATTCTCTGAGGAGTTTTTCTTCTCTCTCTTTCTTTCTTTCTGATAGCTTTTAAGCCGTCACGAAATAAATTAGAACTCGGTATCAAAAATGGACGTTGATAGCTCTACCGTTTACAAAGTTCGTGATGTAAAGGGCCAAGGACATTAAGAGGAAAATATTAGTAGGAAAAAAAATAATAAAATAATAGCGGCCATCTTATAGTTGGGCGGGGATTAAAAATATAAAATAACATCCATTATACTGTTTAGCGAGCAAAAGTAAAAATTGTCAGCACTTGGCATTCTCTATTTGAAAAAGAAAAATGAAAAAAAATGTAAATAAAAGGTCAACTTTTCTCGGGTTTGGTTGAGATGTATTTGAAATGAAAAGAAAATGAAGTTGAAAAGCGAAATTAAAAGTGTGGTTTACCTTGACATCTATTGTCAAATAGACGAAGATGAGAAATTGACCATAAACAATTAAATAATAGTGTCAATTGTACTAAATCCTGGATGACCAGATTTTTTTTCTTAATTAGCAAAAAAAAAAAAAAAACAAGTTTAAACAATAGTCTTTTAAAATTACTGTGAGCTAATAAATTATTATTCGCTACTTCCTTCACATTTCCACGAAATGTTTTTTTTTAGTCCCATATATTATTCTATTACGAAACAGCTAATTGACATAAATTATGCAACATTTCATTAATTAAAATTTCCATTTCTTTAATTATTGTTTGCTGCAAAGTGTAAGAGAGAAGAAAAGAAAAATAAACAAACTAGGAGTGTCTGTATTGAAAAGTCTACGGAATTCTATTCATTGTTTACCTTCTATTAGTCTAAACTCTTAAAGTTGTTATTAAAAGATGAGCATGTTGTGTTTGACCTCAAAACCCTATAATTTAACCTCGAAATAGATTTGAAATTGCGGCACATGTACATGTGTATGCACGGGAGACGAAGAAGATGAGAAGCTGAAGAAAGGACATTTGAAAAGTAGAAATACGCATCAGAGACGATCGCAATGTTGAGTAATACCATTCTTTCACAAAGCAGCATTCAATTTGCATAAACAAAAGCCAGAAAAGTTATACAACAAAATTCGTTTAGACGAAATGCACACGCATGAAAAAAATAATTCGTGCAATTCCGTGATTAATAAAATGTAATATGTTTTTACCAGCCATAGATAAATCATCAGCAATAATATATAAATTAATGCAGTTAAACCAATTTTTAAATCATTATTATTCATTATGAAAATTAAATCAAAAATTTAAAAGAAAAAAATATTATACGACAAAAGCAGTAGTAAAACTTCTCCCAAGCTAAGTCTAATTGATTATAAAGACTACTTTATGTTTAGCAATTTTAATTAATACTAGATAAGTTGTCTTAACTTCCTCAATATAAATTTTAATTTACATGGTAAATATTATAAAACACCACATCTAATTATTAATTAAAAGTTTAAACAATTTAATCAATTCTATTACAATTTACATTGTACATGTAAATGAAAATAAAATCATTTATAATAATACAGTATTAGGATTAGATAATTAGGACAACGCTGTTCTATCGAAATAAACTTATTTCGTCTTAAAAACTTTATAATTTTCGTGCTCTGATACATAGGCCTACAGAATAAAGAAAGTGAATAAAAGTATTTCTTATTTGTATTATATGTAAATTGCGATACAAAATAATTTTTCCTCTTGTATTTTCTTTGTGTGTTATGGTATATAGGCCTTAAAAGTGAATAACGTCATCGTCGATTAAATAAAAATAAACAAAATTTGTCCTACATCAATTGTAATACAAACACAATTATATTTGCCACTGTACTTGACAAAGTCTAGTTTTAGATTCGCCAGCAGGTAGTGGTGACAACCAGTGCCACTGGAAATCAAGGGTTTTGAAGAAGCAATAAAGAATTTGATTTTTTTTTTTGTCATAGTTTATCCTACCCTAATACCACCGTGTCTTATGCAACCATTAAAGAGGTTGATAAATCATGACCTGTTTACTTAAGAAACACCTATGATGGTTATTCGAGGAGCCGTTGCATAATTATTATGTTTTCACCTTATTGACACTCGATCAATTTTCGTTAAAAAGCTGCCAAGACTATATTGCTCATAATAATCCCGCACGAAGTGCAAAGGTTCTTGAAAAACAAATTTATCTGGTACAGCAATAGAATTTTATTGCTTTTTAAGAAAAGAAAACTACCTTTTTAATAATTAAGGTAGGGTTAATTTTGAATTTACTGTATTTAAACGGAATCGGTTTGACCTTTAACATTCGTTTCCCTTTTCGTTATCAAATATTGTGCGCAATTTGCAATAACGTCTGCGATATAAATAGTAGTGTTGGCATTGAAAATATTATAGTGTGTGCTACACCTGCATACTTCAAAATTAACTTCTAAATTTGTAAAGTAGGCTACTCCTAGTATACTATTTCTTTAAGTGCATCCGGATTATTAATAAAAAGATCTCAAATTTATCCGATCGTTCCTCGAACATAAATCTGTTAATTATTAATCGTTTTTTAGTTGATGTAAAAAAATTTCTTTAAAAAAAATTTTAAAATTTTTTTTTTTAAAAAATGGGCCGGTTCTATGATAAACCCTAAACTTTTTAGGAATACAATTCTTCAAAAATCATTAAAAATTAAAATAAAAGAAATAAAAAGAGCTAAATTTAATTTTGTTTACAAAAAACAACAAATAAGCTATATATTTTTTTTAAAAAAATTCATCTTATACGCAAGGCCATGCGCTATTACTTTTAAATACGCCTCTGGAAATAAAAGTAAAATAAAAATCAAAGAAAACCCGAAATATTTGTGCGCAATTACAATTTGTCTATCTTAGATCACAATACATGTCATGTATAATTATCATACGGAGTATTAAATAGTAACGAATTAGATCATGCAAGAATTTATGGGCGAGGTACGGTAGTCAACATTTAAATAAAATAATTATTTTCCGGATAATTATTCTTATCAAAACCCTTCAATCCACCCAGACATATATATTAATTAATAAGGTTTAGATATCCATAGTAAGAGTAGAGACAATTGCGTTAGTGATACACGAGGCCGTTGGAAAAATTAGCACGTGTAGCATTTGTTTTGTTTTTTGGCAATGAAAAAACGATAGCTACGCGAATTTAGCGCAATTAATGTCGACTTCAAAATCAACTCAAATTAAAATAGTTATTTGATTAACTTTAACTGCCGTCTAAATTAAAAATGATGAATAAACATCAATTAGGTGGAAGTAAAGATATAAAAATAATTGCAACTCTGACATGTCTGTAAACTAAAAATTATTTTGCTAAATAGTTACCGGTACTGGAATTAGAATACTATAATACAGTACTATTAAAAATAACACGGTATTTTATTTAATAGTAAATTTATGTTGCGCAAAAATGTATCGTTCATTATTCAAACGCTAGTTTTTTAGTTTTAAAATCAATATCAAAATATCTTATTTTAAAAAAAAACAGCACAGCATATAAAAATAGTAATTACCTTGTTAAATCTTTCAATTTGATACTCACAGTCGATTTGTTAATATGTGTTCCGAAAGAGAAACAATTTCCCCCGCCGCCCAAAATAAATATGGTTTCCGTTTCCGGTACCAACACCGAACTATGTTTGCTCAGAATGAATGGGTATGGTAAAATCTGAAATTATACAATAATACATTAAAAATCTCATAATATACACTTAATTTTGGAATTAAGCCTACCGATAAAGAAAGTTCTCGAACAATAAACGTATATAAGTCGACGATTGCGATTCCAGGAGAATTCGTTCCGGTGCTAACGCCTCCAACCAAAAATAGTTGATCTTTCCAAATATGAGATGTGTGAGAATATCTAAAATTTGAAAAAAAAAAATATATATATATAGCGTCCGGTATATGGCCTACCGGTATATGGCCTACCGGTATATGGCCTACCAGTATATGTATAATTCATTTTTTCATTTGCTAATTAATTATTTACTTAATTTTCTAACCTTGGAAATAATAACCCCGAGGTTGCGATACATTGCCATGTTAAGTCGGAACAGTCTAATGAATAAATTGTATTGGTCGGTTTTGCAAATTCATTTAAACCTCCAGAAATCATAATGTTATTTCTCCAAGCACAAGCTGAATGAGAATGTAAAGCTGGAGGCCACACACTTTCGAAATTCTTTTTCTAGGGAAAAATTCTTTAAAATTTTGGTTTTAAAAATAAACAAAATTCAATTAATAACCAAAACTTTTGAAAATTCAAAATTTTCAACATTGAAACAGTAACAATCGTCCATTGCCCTTTTAGAATCAGATTTACCACCAAAAACATAAACCCTTAACTTTCCTTAAATACAGTTCAGATTAAAACACAGTACAAGATTTACGTCAAACCAAACCACAAACCTTCAATCAATACAGTCGTGGTTGTATGCCTCCATCTAATTTCCGGACATTCGCCAGAGGTGTTGATTTTTTGAAACACAGGCTGACAAACGCCAATTTCGCATTTCTTATCAAATTTAATGAAGTATAATGAATCCAGACCATGAATTGGAGACGTGCGTCCACCAAAAAGCAGCACTGTTTCATCATCGAGCGTCGTTAAACTGTGAAACATGACGCCATCTTCAAAATAAATTCTTAAATATTTGCCAACCATTAATAGAATTATATTTTGATGACAGAAAAGTTACCTTGCAATTCGTTTGATAAATTAACTATGGCATTTTTCTTGGAAGCATAATCCGATATAACAACAGATTTTAATCGCCGGTGGTTCTCTTTTTCCGGAGCACCGAAGCCTCCAATCGTAATTATATAATTGTCGTTCAATAAAACAGAGCGATGGCCAAATCTAAATAGATAAAATAATGTTCATTTAACCGCAAAATAAAAACTAACAAATCATTTCATTACCTATTTACATTTTCTATTAAAAGTTCAGTAGATAACTCAATCGTTTGACTACATGAAATTGTATTATCAAAACATTTTCGACCTGAATTTTCTTTTTGCTCATGTTGCAGGCCACGAGAAGCTTCAATTAAAACGTAATGACTACATTTTTGATGAAATTCTTCAAACTCCTCAAATAATTCCAAATCTTCTATTCTAATTAATTCAGTTTCGTCTAAGTTTTGGTAAAGGCTATTCACATCGGTAACATCACAATCAGCAAAATCCTTAAAGAACAATATCAATTTTAAAAGTAAAAGCAATTTCATTTTTACCACCTTAACTTTACCCTATCTAGATAGCGTTTTTTCTGCAATTCAATTGTTTTATAACAATCTACACTAAGAAGAGGTGATCCGATACTTTTAAAGTGATTTACCCTAAATATTACATTTGATCGTATAAAACTGATTTTGAAGTATAAATAATTCGATATAAATAATTACATTACTTGTCCAAAACCGTCATCTGGACAAATCTATTACAAAAAAACAAAAATGTCAAAAATAATAAAATATACCGGTAGTAGTTTCAAAAGCAAAATTCCACCTGCTCGTAAGTTAAAAATACACATTTCTCAAACTTCGATGCCCACTGAATAAGGTTAGATGAACTAACGTAAAAAATAATAAGGCAATAAGCTAACAGTCGATCACATTTTAATTAATAAACTTACTCTTTTTCTACCATATAAGTTATGGCGCATTCAGATAATAATAAAGTTGGTAACTTGAAATTTATTTGAAAATTGTTAATGTTCCTTAAATCTATCCCAACTAACGCATAAATGGTTGAGTCCAATACAACATCTAAATTAATTCATTAAAATAATATAGTCTTCAGAATTAATTTTACTAAACCGAATACTTTTAGCGTAATCTTCCTGCAGCCGAACTTCTTTTGATGTAAATTCTTTCGAGAGAGCATTTGAGTTTTTAATTATTACTGCTTTACGTTTCACAACGTCTAAATAATCTAACTTCATAAATTAAAAGTTAATAAATTATTTATTTGTTTCAACCAAATAAAATAAGAATCAATTTACCTCATAAACTTTTACTTTGTGTTTAAACCTACTGTTATTGATTCGAAAAAATAAAGTATCAAATCCAGCTCCTAGCGAAATAACCTAAAAACTTAAAAAATTGAAGACAGACTTTGACAATTCTTAAGTCAAATAATAAAAAAAAAAACATCGGTATAATTACCTGAGGTAATTCTTGCGTAGGCCTATTTGAAATTTGTAAAATCTCATCTAGCCATTTAAATACAGCTTTTTCAACTACTTTAGCACGAACGTAATATCCCCTAATAAATATATTTAGTCATATTTTATTACGAAGAAAATACGCAAGTCATATAAAACAGCACCTGTTAATTAAAGAAGTTCTTTTATAAAACTTTGTTACAAATTCGCCAATAAATGGATCTTCAAAATAGCCGGCTTTAACCATTGAACATTTACTAACGATGCTGCTATCATTGGTAGTTTGCACCTAAATAATTATCGTGAGAAATCTACAAAATAATCACAAAAATCAATAAAATTTATTTACCGCAACAACGTTGGCTAACTTCTTCAAATTACTACGTCTTGATTCATTATAAATTGACATTGTACAGTATTTAAAATTGAAAGATTTATAAAACCTGTACAAACTACAAAAACACCGTGAAAACACATGTCATGTAAACAGCTGGACAAATTGACCGCTAGATGTCGCCACGGTCATTTTTACAAAATTTGTAGTTTTTCATTGATCGATCCTATGAAAATAATTCAGAACTTTAAAACCAATTTAACAAATCTTCGTGAATTTTGTGAAACTTTTTGTTTTGTGGAATTTAGAGATTTTTAAAATAATTATATTGTACCAAATTTATTTTCCAATAGAACAGGAATATGTTTTGTTAGAATTATAATAAGAAATAAATTTGAAATACAATTACAATGCAGTAGTTTGTAAAATACAGTTATGTGTATTATTTACATAAATATTTTATTTTTAAATCGTAATACCATTTGAAATGCGAGACTAGATTAGCAAGTTAGTTCAGTTAAATGGGCCGAGATTGCAATCTCCTAATGCAGTACATGTACTGTACAATTCCTTCAACGCGTTCTTTTGTACTAAAATTAAATTTCGCTTTAAATCTCTCGTTATGGGAATTCCCCGTTACTGTATCTATATGAAATATAGATTAAACTTGAAAAAATAACGTAACCCGAGAAATTACTTTCAATGCAGCAATCGATTTGTTAATTACAATGGTTAATCACAAATTTAGTTTGGAAATGACTAGTAATAGTAATAATTACTTTAGAGTTATCAGATTAAAGTTCATGTGGGGAATTCAAATGATTCCGCTGCTTTTTGATTTTGTTAAATTCAAACAAAGAATAAATTTCTCATAAAACAAATTATAAAACACAGCAGCGCAGCTAATCAAGTGAAAACGCAATACGTAAAATGAATGTGCATCACATTTCTATAACAGTTGTGATGGAATAAGCGGCAGTTTACACGTAATAATAATGTTTTTAAGGGAATTATTAGATGTAAACATTTAAAATGTTAAAAATACGATTAATAATAATTGTGCCTTTCGGGTGCGGAAGCTGCCGAATTATTTACTGGTGGTGCGGTTTGCTCGTTGCGAAAACCTATATTTAAATTCGGATTTTGTATAGGTGGTTGGGGCTGATAAGTCGAAAGTGCTTGCGCTTGATCAGCCAAAATTGTTTCGTAGGGTGGAGGAGGACCTGCGTTATAAAACGCCGGTGGAGGCGGAGGTTGTGAGTAAGGTGAGTTCTCTGCACTTGCTTGAGCATAAGATGGTGGAGCAACTACCTGCCCTGTAAAATCTGCAATAAATGCGAAACAATTATTAAAATAGTGCCTTTCTTCAGAAAATACATGCAAAGAAACAAAAAACAACAAAGAAAAAAACAAAACATTTGATAATGGAAAAACCAAAAAGAAGAGATTAATGTCAATTTTGCAATCGCAAATATCTATATAATTATATTGCAGTTTTCAAACTAAATTTCACTTCAGATAGAATTCTGAATCCTTAAAAGGCAAAAAAAGAACACACACAATGTTTGTAATTTCATGCTCTAAATTGTATACTGTAAATAAACCCCTGAAACCTTTTGGAGGCTGTGGAAGTGAAACTCTGTCAACTGTAGCATAATACATAACTCCTAAATGATGACGATGATCAGTTCCATAAATGTTGGTTGGATAATGTGGAGTGAAAAACTGGTTTCTATAGCGTAGTCTATACCACCAACTTCCTCCGGAACACATCAATAAAATTAATATAACAGATAACCTAAATATATAAAAAAAAAAGATTTTAATAGTAAAAACAATCTTTATTAAAACTTAGAAATTAATAATTTACCAAAAATACCAAAACTGGTAAAATTTAAAAGCTGTCGATCTACAACAAGCGTGTCCACAACAGAACTCGTATTGCGCACACCTGACAAAGCAATTATTACTTTCAGTTAAGTCATTAGAGGTATAAATAATAGAATAAAGTAAAATTACGTTATGGTAGCCACATATCCATCAGTTGTGTAATATGTACAGTATCGACATTCAACCTAAATTATTATACATTTTAGAATAATCAGGACTGGGTAATTTCACATCAATGTGACGAACTTACGTAAGAGATACATAATAATAAAAATAACGCTGAGATTACTTCTCCCATCATGGTTTTCAACTTGAAACGAACAATTTGTCGATAATCATTAGTCCTATTGATGATTTGACCTTTAATATTACGTTTTATTGTACAGCATTTCTAATAAACGTTATTACTGCGGGTAATCATCACAACCTACAAGTGGAAACTAAGAACAGGAAGTGACGTAAACGTGAAACTTTAATTTTTTTTAAAAATTATGATTAATTAAAAAATACTTATTAAATGTTCCTTATAAATTTATAATTCATAGGGTTTAAACTAAATTCAAATTTAAGATTGCTCCTAACATAATAATTTTGAATTTGGCAGCACTTAATAAATCAGTTAAAATTACGACATTTTGTTACAATAGTTTCAAAACACAAGGCTACTGTACCAGTATAATTATTATTGTTAACAATTTGGCGGGGGGGAGGGGATCTAATTTTTCTTTTTTTTTTTAATTTAAAAATATTCTGTATTCGCAATCGTAATTAAGTCATTTTGAACTTTACAACAATTGATTTTGAAAATTTCATTTAAATAAAAGTAAGCTACCGGTAATCTCTTTTACTACTGACTATGTAGTTGATTTGCAAAACAAAATACTGTACCTTATTTAAAATATAACAATCACAACATTCTTTAATTTCAAAAACATCCTTAAAAAATATTATCAATGGAAAGCAAATTACCGCATTAATTAAAAAGGTTTCAATGTATTTAATATTGATAACAAACTTAAATTTAAACCGTAACGTATAAAAACAGTAGCATTAGCTACCAGACTCAAAGCTAACACCAACCACAGAACCAAAGTCGTTCTTTTCGAGCTCCCTAAAAATGTACAAAGATCAATTAAAATTAATTTATAACTTGAAAAGCAATAATACGATGTACCATTGACAGGAGTGGGCTCCTGAAATTCAGTTTTTGTCAGTGCAACAGGTGTAGAGGATGAAAATTGATTGATGTCTTCGCCTTGACTACTATAACTGCTATTCCGACTGCTATAACTACTGGTTGAACAGCTTTCGCTACTACGACGAAAACTTCGAAGTTCAGGTTTGGCGAACGAATTCCAAGCCGGTTCGCTAAATATCGATGTTCGGTCATCTCCCGACACTGAACCTAAAATCGCAATTTTAAAATAATCATAAATCATTAAATAATTACCGGTACATTTTTCAGAATTTCCTTTCAATTTTGCAAAAATATTTATATACTTGTACACTGCAATACGGTAATATACAAGATATAATTAAATTAAAAGTTTAAACAACTTACCACATCTGCTTACAGGACAACTAAATGAAGAACTAAAAGGTTTATAATAGGCGCATTGGAATTGTCCTAAAAGAATAGTAAAAAAAGTAATTAAAAGTTTTCATTAAACATTTTATAATTCTATTAATCACCATAAATGAAAGGTTGCGTCATATTCAAATTAGCACTGCTTCCCCAAGGAGAATAAAAAGATGTCGCTGAGTGAAGACGTGGAGGAGTAAGAATCGATCGCCGAACCGGAAGCGAAGATGAGGAAATTTTGAAGGGAGAACCGCAATTGCCATAACTTTTCATAGTGAATACACTTTCGTAACCCCCCAATTTTTTGGGAGTGCCGATTGACATGGTGCTCAAGTCACTATTTAAATTAAATGCTCCCAGTTCTCTACTTTTACAAGATTGCGATGAGGTTGTCGAAATTCTACTGTCTTGCAATTGACACCATTCGTCACAATCAGACACGGATTTGGTACACGAGATTGTTTTAAGACCCCCGTTGCAGTTGGGTTGAATGTTCTTTGCATTAGCGCTTGGCGATAAAAAAATTCTGTTTAAAAACATTCCCATTTTAGTAATATATTATAGAATGCAGACAATAAAACTTCCATTGATAAAATTAAGCTTTAAATGATATAATTTCAACATTAAATTCCATTTCATCCAAGTTCAAAGTTAAAACAATTCATTTTTTGTTATTTTATAGGACGCTAAAATAATTCTACAAAAATAAATTAAAAACAAAATAGTTTGCATGTTGTTCAAAAGAAGTTTTGTCTTTAATAAATTTATTGCTTAAAAACGACTAACCGTTCTGTTGATGATGGCTGGGTTTTAAAAGTTCGGCTTTTAAAAAGAGCAAACACCGAAATGAAAGACGCTAAACATGATAAAAATATTAGTAAATAGTCATGAATCATGTTTGATGATAAGGACGTTATTATAAAAAGAAGATCGGTGAAAACCAAGAGTAACCAAGAAAAAGATGATGCCGCGTCGATTAATTGCAAACTGTACGGAAAAAATATTAAAAGTAAAAACTTTAAAAATGATGATATCAAAAACTTACTTCTCCATTCCTGATAAAAAAATTGCAAACGTCACAATAAAAAATCCGGCTATTGGTAAATAAAATTGATATTTTTCGAAAATGTTCAAGAACTCGTAAGAATGGACGTCAAATAGTTCTTCAATTATATTTTGACGACAAATTGACTGGGCGAGTAAAATAACGCTAAAAATCAGTGAAACCCATCGTAAAATAGTAGCAAATAATTTCCATAAGAATTTTCTTTTCGTCGAATGCTATTTAAAAATAAAATAAAACTTATTACTGCGCACTAACATAAATAATAACCAGATTTAGTAATACTGTACCGCTTTTTGCGACTGTAAAAAATAATTTTTCTTTGACAACCTCCAATTCAAAACATCTTTTCTAACCGCGCGATTTATATTAGTCAATTTTTTCTGAACTTGAACTTCGCATGACCCACATAGTTGATACACCGATTCCAAATACTGATGGTAATCATCAATTTCTTCGTCAAAACATTCCTAAAAAATAAAAGAAAACTATCATTTAAAATAAACTAAAACGAGCTTTATAAATTTTCTTGGAACCTCATTTTGCGGTTGAAATAGTGCCAGTTGCTTGATTTTTAAAACTTGATTTCGGTTGCAAGAACTACACAAACCGTTCTTGGTTTCTTTCAAATCACTCAATTGACAGTATTGGTACTTAGGGTTTTGCGTAGAATCATATTGAGACTGTATATCACAGTTATAGTCACCGCTCTGTAATAATAATTATATCCGTCGAATACATACATTGAAAGCATAAAGGCGCTACCGGTATAATACCTGATCGAAGCCGTTGTACTGTTCACACGACGGGCAATCCCAGCTATTTCTGCATTTATAATTTACTTTATGCGTACTCTGACAAAACCAGCAATTAACCGCAACAGAAAACTTTAGCCTGAAACAAAATGTGTCATTAATTACACGCGAAATTTTCAAAAAAACGTGGGGGACCAACGCGAACAACACTTTCACAATAACCTTGATATATTGTTACCTTAGCCATCTGTAAATGTGCAAAACTGCCGCAAACAGCAGCGACGATAATAGTATACAACAACTTAATATGAAATAATCGTATTTTTCCATTCATTAATTATAACAAAATATTTAGCCAAACATTATTTTCAAATGCAGCTACAATTTTTTTTTCGAAAATAAAGAAAGTTGATAGGAGCGCATAATGATTTTCCGCTAGGATCTCTGTCAGTCTCCTTCAAATCACGTGAACAAACAAACGTGATGGCGGTCGATTCAAATCAAGATTTAAAATATACTTTATAAAATTTATTCCTGTCGATCCTAAAAAGTAGAAAACTAAGCAACATTTGAGCGTTTAAAATTTCTTAATTTAATTTTAAATTATATTTTAAAACTCTAATAAAATATAAATCGAATTTAATTTTGAATAATTCGAATAAAATTTTAAGTCGAAAAAATATTTACGGTATAATGATAAAAATGTGTGCTCATTAATTTAACAGAAAACAATTTTTATTTAAATAATCTTACTATTTAACAGTAAATAAATGTTTCTGGAAAAAAATAATTTTGTCAACCGTCGGTATTTACGCTGGTAAAGATTTGATGTTCAGCTAATTGTTGAAATTCTCCTTCTTTTTTCTTACCCAAAAGTGAAATAAGCATTCGTCCAGTTACAACAACGGCTTCATCCGTAGACTCGCTGGGAGGGTCTTCAACAACATCACTCGAAAGTTCTGGATTTTCTACAAAAATTTTAAAAATTTAAGGTTAAATTTAAATTTAATTAATTATCATCGCAACCTTGTTTCTTCGCGGTTTGTTTTTCAGGGAATTCCGCTTGCACTTCCATTCCTAAAACTGCGATCTTTGCGTCGTCAGTTTGAATTAAATTTTTCAAGTAATTTGCCAAACTAGTGAACATTTTTTGCGACTCGGCCATCGATGATGTTTCCTTTAAATCGCATTGAGAACTGACCGATTTGTCCTCAGCAATTTCGTCGTCGCAGTGTTCAGTTAAGTCTTCGCAGGCAGTTTGCATATCATCAGCTGCTTCCGATTCCAGGTTCATCAACGACGGAATTTCTTCGTCTTCTATTTCAAAAGAGACTTTTGAATGCAATTTACCATTTCTGATAGTCGATGAATTTCCATTTTTATGAATGTGATTATTTTCTTCAACTTTGGGTTTAACGGTATCGAGCTGTTTCTTCGTCAAAAACTTAATAAAATATAGTACGGTAACAATAATTATAAAAATTCTATTATTATGTATTATAATAAAAAACGGTTTACCTTAGTCATGGCAAAGATAAAAAATATCGTTACGCTTAGTTTGTAAATCGGTTCTAAAATAAACATTTTAGCTTTTCCAAATGTTTTATCTTCTTTTGCGTAAGATAAAACAGCTGTTTTTGGGTTCACTTTCTAAATCAAACATAATAATAATTTTAATTTATATTAAAAAAAAATTAATTTAAAGAAATTAATCGTTACTTCGAAGCTAATTGTATTATCCTTAAAAATATTACTAATTGAATAAGGACTCCCTTTTTCTTTAAGAGCCAAGTTTTCAGGTGGGGCTCCTAAAAATAAAGGTCTTTCTTGATGTATATAACCTATCATAAAAAATGTACTCGTATTTGTTATTCTAATTTAAAATAAAAAATTTTAAAAAAAATAATAAAAAATTACTAGGTAAAATAATTTCTTTGATTTTTCTAGGTGTCACCGTCAGTTTTTGAGTAACCAAATTAACGATGCAATCGGTGATATTAATTTGAAATTTATTTGCTTGTTTATTAGTGTCGTTTTGTAGAGCCATCTTTTGCGCTTTATTTTCTATGAGAGCCGCTCTGATATCTATGTGACATTCCTCGAAGATGCTCTTCCGGCATCTCTCCATCATTCCAGGAGGAGGATATTTCTCTTCTCGTCGGTACATTCGAATTCCTGCTTCCGTTGACATTTCACGTTCGATTACGGATTTACAGAGTTCGGCGAAAAACTTCATGTCGATTTCGGCTTCGTTGATTATTTCACAACAAACTGCACGTAATATATACCGGTATTTATTTATTTTTAGAGATATAAATAGAAAAGTGTTTCAAAAATAAACACAAAAATATTAAAAATGAATTACGGTATATATAATACTGTATATATTTTTTCTTGATTGTATTTTTAAAAATAATAATTGTTAATAACATTAGTTAGAATTTTCTGTGTTTACTTTTTTAATTAAAAAAATTAATAATTTAATTTAATTTTTTTTATTTGCAATTACAGCATCGCATTAAATTTCTTCTAAATAAAAGTTGATTGCTAAAATTAAAAATAATTTTCCAAACCTTTGTTTGAAGAGATTTTGTTGATGAAAGGCAATTGTCCATGTTGGTCATTTTGAGTCTTTTTAATGGCATCTGTGGTTTGCGAATAATTGAAGGTCAAGGTAACTAATCCAACCAAAAATAGAATTTTTTCTGATGTTAACATTGCCATTGTACAATTCTATGTTGAAACAAAATAAATCCAGTTAAATAAAACAATTAACAAAATTTTTTTAAAAAAAATATTAAGTCCATAAAATAAAAGAAACTACCTAAGATTTAAGAATTTAAAATAAAGACTAAAGAAATCCCACAATGTCAAAGCAAAATCTGTTTTGCAGAAATATTTTTAGATCATTGCAAAGGCTTCCTGCCAAAATCCGCGTCTTTAAATTTAGCTTAATATGGCAGAAAGGGTTGAGGCTTTTTCTTTGCATCGCTAGATGGATCTACTTAACCATTGCTTTAGTTTGCCCAAAAAACTATCGATTGCTAGAAAAATTCCCAATATTATTAAAATAAAACAATGAAATGCATGTACGAGTACATTACCATAAAAATAAACTTAAAAATTTATTGAATGAAAAATTTTACAAAACAACAATTATTATTAAAATATATATAAGTTAGATATATTAAGCTATATGTAATTTCTATAGTAAAAACAATTTTGTTTTTTATGTTTTGGACAATGTCAACACTCTACTGTATTATGGCAATTTTGGCAAATGTGAGTAAATAATTATTAGTTAAAATTAAATTGGAATAAAAAATGAAAGTTGGCAATAATTACTACCATTAGTATTAAAGTAATCAAGTTTACTATTAAAAGTGAGTGTTTGAAAAAATAATCGGTTCCACTCTAAATACTAATACCGTAAAAAAGAAATCATTTTCTTTTTTAATTTTTTGCCGTTCAATCAACTTAAATAAAAAAAATTGAAATCAAAATTAATTAACAAATTGCTTCCAAAGTTCTGTTATAGTGCTGCATCAACATTTTAAAATACTTCACTTTTCATTGAAATAAAAAAAAAAAAAAAATACAATAATGAAAATGTTCTCGTATGATGAAACCATTTGTTTTAATGGCGTTTGCTACATCAATGCTCATTTGCACTGAGATTTAACAATAGAAATTATATATAAAAAAAAAATTAATTTGTTAATCTACGGTCTGCTAATACTTAAAGATAATGCCGTTATTATTCCAAAAGCAGTTAAGCCAATTAAAGTAGTTATTATAATTTTGCATGCATCTCGGTATTGCTTTTGCTCAAACAACTTCCTTAAATTGGAGAACACGCCTATATGTGATTGAACTGCGACTGCCTGATCAATCTAAAACAATTTCAAAAAAAATATATATATAAACAAATTTATTGTCAAATATAGTATATATTTCAACTTAACCTGTGGTCCGTATTTCGGATCTCTTTTGGTTATAAATTGATCGCTTTGGTTGCTTCGATTCTCTTCCGAAAGCGTAACAACATTATCGTCATTGTTTACATGACTCGCACTTGATGACTGTGACGGATGACCTATTTTATTTTTACTAAAAACGGAATTCATTTCCCCATTGTCATTATCCATTTCAAGAGAATTAAGTGAAAGTTTGGTAAAAGTTGATGGATTGGAGTGGCGAACGTTGATATGAAAAATTTGAGAGCCCTCGATACCACTCGAATAAAAATTTGAATCTTCTTCCACTAATTTGGCGTAGGATTTTCGCGTATGTTTTGTCAAAGTTTCATAAGTATTTCCCATTAAATTTTTTAATTTACGTTTTCTCCCACTTCCGCTACTTATCGATTGATTTAATGAGTCTCCGTCACCGCTTCCGCTAAAACTCCCGTTGATGGCTTGAATCATCATTTGGCGCTCTCGACTATTTGACAGTTTTTCGTACAAATCTTTGACTGCTTCGTAAGTAGAAGCTTGCACCGGAAGTATGTCCAATTGTTCCTCCGTGGTTTCTTCAGGTTTGTTTTGTCCGCCTTTACCGCTATGTCCATTGAGAGCGAAAATGCGTTCGTCAATATGCAAACTTTCTAAAGAATCCGTTTCGTTGGTGATGTAAGATTGGTCAATTTGATTGCCATATGGCAATTCAGACGCACTTACCGAAAAAAGTTGATCGGTAGATTGAACGCTTATGGTATTCGGAACCGCAATTTGACTCACAAAATCCGAATTCATATAAATATGTATCCCATTTTTTACGTCATTTTTCTGACCAACAAATAGGTTATCTAAAACTTCTTTTTGAATTTCGTTGATTACGATAGGCACATTTTCCGAACTGGCCACGTCGTCGAAAATATTGGAACAATTGGAAGTATTTGTATTGACGCCGCTGTCCGTTGATGATTGCATCTTGATTAAATTTTGATAGATCGGATTCGGCAGTACACTTAATTCCGAAGCGCTTTTATCACAATTGGAATCACAAGCATCGCAATAAATGAAAGCCGGTTTGCAGGCGCAAGCCACGTTCAAATGCAACGGACACGCTAAAGCGCACCAATTGTTAACGTGCAACGACGATGGATTTGTTGCATTGGAAAAAATATCGTCGATGTATACTGGATTCTTGCGATAAACTAAATACGAGTCTCCTAAAGGAAAAGTTGTGGCACTTTTACGCCTGTTCTGCTGGCGATGAGCATTGGACCGAAAATTGTTTTTGTTTCTGTTGCCAGACGATTTCTTATCTCGTCCCATAAACCATTGTCTTAACATTCCTTTAGAAAAACCATTCAACACGTTTTCAATAATATTAAATTCTAGTTGTTGATTTAACCTATTAATAATACCAAAAAAAAAAAACAATTGTTATCGTATTATATTTACAATCACATGTGAGAAAATTACATTTTCACTAAATTCAAAAATAATTTCTACCTATTTAAAAAAAAAATTTAATAAAAAAAAAATTTGAAATTTTAAAAGTGTTATTTAATTTATGATTTAAATGATACGAGGATGTATAACGTACGGCACATACATATTTTACACGCAATTACTTCATTTGGAGTAAGAAGAATATTATTTATTATTATATTATTGAGGAAGTTGAAATATTCTTTATAGATCAACACGTAAAAGCAATTTTTTACTCAAATTTTATTCTAATAAAAATTCTTGTTTGTTTTCTGACCTTAATTTTGTTCTAGGCAATAAAATTAAGCGTGTATATGGTTGAGTTGTCGGCCATTCACAGTCGTTCATTAAGTCAAAACCTTTTTATTTTACACTCGAGTGTATTTTCTTTTAAAAAAAAAAATACTACAAAATAATAATAATAATTTAAGCAGTTTTGCAAATAAAACATTTATTATCTTTTATTAAATCAAACTATGCAAAATGATAGAAAAGGTACGGCCTCCCACTAAACCTGCTTTTAAAATTTTTTTTTAAAGAGTGAAATTAATTCTAAAAAAAACTATTTCGATTTTTTTCTGGTTACTATATTTTAACTCAAGTTAAATGTACCAATTTCACACCTACGAATCCAAATAGCCTTTAACTTAAACGTAAAAATGCATTAATTTATTTTTTATAAAAAATTAATTGATTGCATAACCATTAATAATAATTGTTTAAATTACATCGGCTAACATGTTGTTAACACGGATTTTTTTTTTTTAAAGAAAACCTCAAATTAAAATGTTGAGAATGTGATAGCTGGTACTAGTCACTTTCCATTCGCATTGATGCGCGCAGCTAGTTTTTCGTGTCAAGTTTTAACTTTTTCCAAAACTTATACTCCGTAATTATTATCATCGACAATGAAAATGGTCGTGCGTACGTGACAATGGAAGCTAACCGTGCGTACAAATCTTTGATAAAAATTATATATACTTTATAATAACGCCAATATCTCAAAAATTGAATGCCAATGTTAGTTTTGAAGAAATATTATTAAAAACCGTAAATACTATTTTGAATCATTTACTAAAAACGTTAACAAGAACAAAAATTCAAGTAAATAAAATAATTTTAAAATCCATTTTCGTTAAATCAGATTATTTCTTAAACAAGTTAACTTATTCCGACAGACAATTTGCTTCCTTATTTTTGAATTAAAGTCGTAAAAATTACAGCTTTTTAAAATTTATCTACATGTAATTCAATTAATTGATAAGGAAAGTAGTTTAATGTTCTGGCTTATCAATATTGCAACATTATTTATTGTACTTATATCTGAGTACATAAATTTAATGATATTAAAGAAGTTAATTTATTCAAAAACTGAATGATAATAATTATTCTTAAAGTAAATAGTAAAAGTTTTATATTTTTATTTAATAAATTATAACGATAAAATTCTAACCAAGCATTCTAATTTAACTTTGGAGAAATTATAATTATCATTATTTTTTTAATCTTGAAAAATTAATAATAATTGTTCAAGCTCTTTCTAAATTACTTTATGCATTGGCTTATAAAATCAATTAAAATATTTCTTTGAAAATGAAAGCAATTCTTTAATAGACAAAATTTAACAAAATAAAAATAAATATTTATTTGATTTAAAATTTTTAACGCAGCTACACTCGATTAGTAAATCTTGATTAACGATTTCACAACTTACAACGAGGTTAATCTTCTATTATACATGTAGTTAGGAGTTAGGCTGGTCATGACGGAAAAACAAAATCAAAATAATTGAATTAAGATCATGGTGGCAACGTTAAATTGTATATGAATAAAAGATGAAAGTAATAAAGATTACCGTTACGCTAAATTTAAAATAATTGATATTAGCGGTGGCAGCGACGTATAAGAAATAATATATACGATGATTGTTTAGATGATTAAGGCGATTTTCTATTCATTTGGGCCAATCGTTCCACAAAATGATTAAGTAGAGCAAAGCGTTGTCTAACTTACGATTCGATACAATGATCAGAACCTTGCTAAAAAAAATCACATTTAAATCGATATCGTCATCAAAAATAATTCAGTGAAAGTTTAAAAACCACTCCAATGTAATTTAATAATAAAAACTAATTTTATTTGTTGGAAAAAATGTAAAACCTGCTTTCTGGCAATTTAATTACTGTACTTTTTTGAATTTTTAATTAAATAATATACGGTAATAATATTTTATTATTTTTTAAAATCAAAAAAGTTAAATCAGTAGACTGAAAAAAGGCTTTTATTAAATATTTAAAAATTAAATTGCCATTTTATATTAAAGGTCAACAATAAACAATGAATCTATTCCTTTCGTTCGAGGTTCATTCTTTATAATCATTTAAAAATAATTATTATTGCATTGTTATTTTTTTACACAAAAGAAAAATAGTATAAATATATCTTTAATCTGCTTTTAAAAATCTGATAATAAATTTTTGCTATTGAAATTATTTAAAAAGAAAAAGCTGCAAGATGGAATAATTATATTCTTGGTTAAAGAGAATTCTGTCACGCTTTTCCCGCAATATTTGGCTTTCAGAAAAACCCGACACGAAAGACCATGTAAAAGCCAAAATACTCTTATCTTTTAAATAAATAAATAACGGTAATAATTTTTTTTAAAAAAAAATTGTGCTATATCAAATTAAAATTAAAATATTTATTTAGGTTTAAACCCCATAGTCAACCAAGCTTAGAGACATTTCAAATAATTTAAAACCCTTTTAAAGTTATTCTAGACTTCACTTTCAGGACTTCCATGTAGCATACAAAAATAATATAGAATTAGAAAATAATAAAAGGTTATTTACGAGTACTAAAAGTTTGTTATTAGCAGTAACGTTCTAGCACCATTCGTTGAATGAAGTAATGTTTCACACCGGAAACATCGCAAAGTTGATGGTCAAATATTTTACTTAACGCTTGAAAATCGAAATATTCAGCTAAAATTATTTCTTTCAAAACAAATTAATTTCACACGTGTATACGAAAATAAACAGTACAGTATAAACACGAGTTTGTTTATTGATGACGACGAAAGTGTTCAAACACATTTTACATAGTTGCTGACAAAAAAGAGAAGTTTATTTTTAGACTACTGTATACCAATATAAAAACTGCGGCCCTTCATTATAAAGTAAAAGTTTTAACACGTGAAAGTAGTTTTTGCGAGGTAATTAGCAATTCCGATAAGAATTCAATGTCATTCAACTTTAAAGTTCAAAATAACATATCTGAAGCAAGGTTGATTCTCAAGAATTATTGTCCTAAACTCTCCTTATAAATTAACAACATTAAAAATAATTAAGAAATATTAATCATTTTACGTACCGCATGAAAATTATCACAAACTTAAAAAACAAAAATTTTTCAATTAAAGCAAATTTAAAAAAGGAAAAAAACAAACACTACTGTAATATATATTTTAATGTAATTACATGTAGGCCTACTGGTTAATAAAGTGAATGCAGTATTACTAACTTATTAATTTGATTTCTTAAATGGTCGACCGCCCACATTAAATTTGCCAAACTTTGATTTTCAATTTTTTTTTTTTTTTTTAAAAAAGTAATAAAGAAACTGACTGTTGATAAAAATAAAATAAAATTAAAATGGTAATCAAAACAAATTTGAATCATTAAATTTAGAAAATAAAATTAAAAAAACTCACTTTTAAATTTAATATTAAAACAATTTTTTTTTTAAATATTAATGGGAAAGAAACAAATATTATTTTTATGCAAATTTCTCGCTTACCTTTAAAATAACGTCATTATAATATCCCGTTGATAATAATTATAGTTATTTACCGTCATTGAATACATTAATTTTGGCATTTACACTAAGATAAATTATCCTATTGCCTGCAACACAGTAAAAGTAACTTGCAATGTGATGGAAAATGAGGTTGAAAGAGTAGGTAAAAAAAACTTTTTTTTTTCTAATGCATAAAAAAAATAAACAAATCTTAACCTCTTTCTTTCACTAATAAAAAACAAGACTTTATTGCGGTGAGGAGAGACACCTAGCGCACCACATAGAAAATAAATCTGGTTATTTGTACCGATTTTTTTTTTTTTTTAAAAAAAAGTTTTTATACATTTTGTAAATAATTATTAATACTGTATCCGATTTCTTCGCCATCAATAATTTTTTCAAAACTATTTAGGTAAACCAAGTCACACATACTCTAAATATTTTTTATAATGTAATGAATTTGGCAAATTTTTCCATTTAATAACTTTTGTAAATTTAAAACAAGAATTATTTTTCAATAATATTTGAAGCTCGAAATTCCTTTCGTGCATTGAATTAAAGCGGATATATAGGTTTGTTCCCAAGTTCTATGCAACTGAAAGCGTGATTAGTAATTAACCAATAATATTTAAACCAAGTTGTTCATTTGTTTGATTCAATAACCAAAAGCACCGGAAATGCTTAAAAAGTTGCTCTAATAGGATGTCATCAATGAAAAACCAAGTGCAGTAAATACATAATTATCGTAATATACCAAAGAAAAAAAAACCCCTAATCATTCTTCCATGGTGCCGTATGTTATTGCTGACATGGTAACAATAATAACGGCATCTTCAAAGTCCCAATAATATAATGCTACGGCGGAAATAAAGTAGGCTAGCCATTAATATAAAAGCATTGACTAAACGCTCTATTTACACTTAACAAAACTTTTGAATTTGAAAAAATAGTATACATTGATTCTAAAGAAGGTGAAAACTGGTGTTATCAATAGATTCAATGATTTATACGTTTTTTATTTGTAAATAATATAATTAAATTAAACAGCATACAAAAAAAAAAATCTCGATGCAACACTGCACAGCTTTACAAGATAAAAAAATAAAACATGAATTAAACCGATAACCCCAGGTTGAAATCAATCCATGTACTTACTTTCAAATACGTGTACATTACAGCAGATGCCAATAATCAAATTAAATATAATTGTATGATAAAAGTATATTTTTCTTTAAACTTCTAAAGCAAAATATTTCAGAAAAGCCATAACGAAATAATAAATTAATAAAAAGAATAATCTCGTTTCATTAATACAAATAAAAATTTGTATTAAAAGTCCCAAATTAGTTCTTAATTAGCGTAAAAGTTAAACTTGGTTTAAAAAATATCACTAATACGGGTAATAAAGTTTATAAACCGGTAAAACAAAATAATTTTTCAGTAGGCCTAATCCTGTTGACTAAGATAGTTAAATTCAATTTGAAAAAGATATTTTGCAATACCTTCACTGCAAAACTTGGCCAAATAACATTATAACAGCTACCATAAAACATTACTAGCACCACTATAATAATCCAACGTGCTTTTAATCTCTAAATTCACAACAGTTCGCTATTACCTTTTGTGTTAACTCATTAATCCGTTGATAAGGGAAATCGTGCTTTTGTAATTCCATTAAAAGTTCAATACCACCTTCTTCCTTCATTAGTGGGCAATATTTTTCGGCTAAAATCCAACCAATCAAAAATAATTCAGTAAATTAGAAAATAATTTATGCGCCTTAAAATTGTATTATACTAACGATAAACTTGAGTAAGATTGGCAAGAGCCCAAACAGCCCAATGTTGGGCCTCTGGAGTGTGGTGAACGTGCAGGAGACGAAAAATAGGTTCGAAAGAACGGTAATTTATATTCCGTTTTGTGTTTAAGTCCCACTTGTTGATTGCAAATTCCATTCTACTAAGTACTTCCTGTCTTGAAGGATCTTTTACTGGCCATGCGCCTGCACCATCCGAAACAATGTGAGCTAAAACCCCGGCGGCGTTATAACTGACTTCAATTCCATCGCTCGAACTGTCTAGTAAATCGCTAAAACCAAAGAAAAAAACAAAGGTTCACTACAGTATATCAAATTGGATTATAATCAAACATTTTACCTAAAAACTGTCAAATATTCGCTTTCCACTAAAAACCTTCGTAATTCTGGAACTTCGGCCACATTCCCCATTAATCCCATCATATTACGTAATAATTCCGGCTTGTCGGGAAATATCTATCAAATAGTCCGATTTTAAAATATCAGAATTGTCTATTCTAAAACCGAACTTACTTTTAAACATTTTAAAAAGTAATCCATTCCTTTGCCCTCTAAAAACCTCTGACAATTAATAGGAGTTTCGTCTATTTATGAGTAGAAGTATATTATACATAAAATAAAGTTAATAGCCTATTCGGCAAAACACTGCTTTTTGTATTAACCAGTTATGTTCCACATTGTGCTCCACGCCAGTTCCATTATCTCATCGCAATTTTGGCGTCGAATTTTCCAATTAATTAACTTCAACATTATCTGTCATTAAAATATAAAATTAAATTGCGTAAATAAACGACACCCATAAAATTTAAACGAAGAAAAGTTGAGTCAAATATTTACGTGAACAAGTCCCATTTCACCGACTAATCGCTTTTGAGCATTATCTACTTGACAAGCCAATCCGTTAAGCAAATAAACTCCGATCCTTTGTACAAATTCATCTTGATCCTCGATTGAAACGACGTATAATACAATATCAACTAGTCTTTGATATTCAAACATCTAAATAAAATTTTAAAATAAATTCAGATATTTTCCACATTACAGTATATATAAATATTTTAACTTTAAAAAATCAATGAATAACTAGGGCAACTTTATGTTCAAAACTAAGTCTACAATAGCATTAAAGAAAGACTGATTAAATAGTTGCTACGATTTATTCTACTGTTTCGTCCAAATACTACGTCGAATTTAAGTCAATAAAAAATTGAAATTTTAAAAAATATACAAAGTTTTTTTTAATAAAAATGCCAAAGTGCCTAAATATTGTGAATTTAACGCAAATTAATTACCACATCTTGAGGAATCCGAAATGTAATTAACGTTAAGCATCCATTTCTCATTAGCTATCACACAAAAAAAAAAAAGATTAAATTAACCACTTTATTATTTTAAATGGGTAGTTTCTTACAGTAGAAACTGTTTTATGTTCGCTCATTCCATCCAGTAATGTTTGAATTATTAATCTAAATACAAAAAATATTTAATTTAACCAATAAGTTTTGTTGAAAATCAACTTCTAAATTACCGCTTCATTTTGAAATTCATGTTAACTTGTTCTTTTACAATGTAAAACAGCGAAGCACTAAAAATTTCACAAAATAATATTAAATACATACTGTAAATACAGAAAAACTTTAAAAAGTTGAATACCTTCCCGAAATCTGGATATACTTATCGTTAATATTTTGCTGCATCGCTTGCAATATTAACTAAACAAAATACAAGAAAATTAAAATTTACCAAAAATTAACGACTGGTATAAACGAAAAATACCTTTAAGGCTAATGGGGGATTACGACAGTTTTCATATCGAAATATCCGAAACAAATCGTTCAGTACTTTCCCTAATAATTCCGGTCGTTCCAAATAAACTTTAGCCGCAGTAAGAATTTGCTCTTCGTTTGCATCGCCTGTAATTTTCAACGCCGGGATATTTCGTCGTTGACACGCATCTTCAGTGGTATTTAGAAGTCCCAAAAATTCAAACGGCCGAGAAGTTCTACATCGTAACGCCGGTATATCACTAAGTGTATTATTTATCTCTGTTAATCTACCAAAAAAAAAATTTCCCTTTATATTTTCGAAAGATTAGTGATAGTAGATAATTTTAGTTTACTTTCCGGAACAGTCTCCATCAGCAGCAGAACTAGTCAAATTTGTCCCTGAAATATCTAAGGAAGTTAGATTTGACAGACTTTGAACTATTTCTTCTAAAACTTTGGCTGGTTTATGAAAAATTCCAAGCTTTTCGCCATGCTGTGAAATATCCAAATGTCTAAAATAAATAAATAAAATACAATTTTAATAATTATTTTAAAGTACAGTAACAGTTGGAAAAATAAAGTTACCTTAAAGACTTGAGCTTGCAAATATTAGAAACCGCTATTTGCACTTGTGGTACTCCATATAAAACTAACGATACTAAAAATTGCAAGTGAACGAGGCATGACAAATCTCCTAAATACGCACATCCAGATATATCCAAATGTGTGAGGAGAGGCAAAGGCCGAAACAAAAGTTCTAAATAATCGTGTTCAATAGGTTCCTCAAAGTTTTTAATAACCAATCTTCGCAAATTCGGAGCATTTATAATATGTCCTTTTTCTCTATAAGGATAACCGCAGGTGTTAATTTTTTCTCCGGCATTATTTCTTTCAAGAAGTATCACGTCCGTTATGTCTGGAACGAGACTTTCCGGAAGAATGTGCACGGAATTACCAATCGTGAGTGATAACAACTCTCCACCGTGAAGATTTATATTAAATAGTGTCTCTTCCGTCAAACTATTGCAATTTGTGAGATCCAACTCATACAAACTGTGTCTTAAAATCGTCGCTAAACCTTCATCCGTCACCTGCGAACAATTTCGAATATTCAAACGTTTAATGGGTGTGTGGTGAAGATCTCGAAATATTTGAAGAAAACCGTCATCTAAAAAATCTTTACGACGTCGAAGCATCCGTTCACAAATCTCGTTCGGAAGAGAAACATTTGCTTTTAATACGTAAAGTGATTCGTCAACGTCAACTTCGCAAAATGTTTCGAGTTGACGAATGCAGAAATCCGTGCAAATATCGACCAAAGAGTCAGGGTTGTAATCTTGATCCATGTTCAATCCACACCTTCCTCGACCTTAATAAAGAAAACAATAATCAAACGCCTAGCAATTTAAACCTGAAAACCATAAAAATAGATAAATTTTTTACTGTCACGAATACAAAAATCACTATTAAATTTGCGCAGTAAATTATTAAAAAATTAAACTAATAACTTAATTTAATTAGAAATGAAATAAAAAAATTGAAGAAATGTTTATAATAATGTAAAATGAAAACTCTTAATTACAGCAAGTTGAAATTTATAGTATTAGAGACGTAGGCCCTATATACATACATGTAGGCTAGATTAAAATTTATAATACATTTTTTAAATTACTGTACCATTAAAAACGTCGATTACACACTCTTCTCAATATCTAGAAAAATGTAGCAAAAATTAATCGTTTTTTAATTCTTTTTTCACTCCACATAGTTGTTGTTTACCATCGGCGTAGCTACGGCTCTCCAAGATCATACACAGGTGAGAGGATGAGGGAGTAGGCTATACAGATAGGCTACTACAGATGTTCGATCAGAATCACTCCGCATTGAATTATGGTTAGCCCTCTAGTGGTAGGTATGTAAACGCAATCTTTCTATGGTTTTCTGTGATCCAGGAATTAATAATTTATGCTGCGACCTCTTCCGGCCGGCGTTTTTTTTATCATGACATTGTATCTGTATCTTGATTGTATTATTTAAATTAAATACCAATTATTATTATATAATAATTATTTTTTTAGTATAACATAGTTTTCAAAGTATTGGATACGATTATGAATATGCATAATTATTACGAATATTAAATTGTCTAATACTGGGCGTCAGTAATTTAAAAAATTAAATATTAAAAAAAAAAAAAACACATTATAATTACTGTATCATTATTAAAGTTCTAAACCATAAGCCATAAGTCTAAATCCAGTGTTTCTTTATTAATGTTAATTTTTCCAGTATGATCATGTAATTATTAATGACTATACAGTATTATCATAGTTAGGTACTGTATTATCATGGCCAGACTTGCATAAAAACTTCATAAGGCAATTCTTCAACTATTTCTGCTTATTTTCGAAATCGACTGTTATAGAAGACAATAGGCTGATAATAATTTTTTTTAAAAAAAAACATACTAAATTTTGGGAAAACAATAGTATTACATTGTCACTTCATAATAATTATGTACCTACAGGCACTGAAGTCTGCATTCATATATTATACAGTATCAATCAATAAACTGCGCATAACCGATCATCCTTTTATTATAATGTACAGTAAACAAAATACCGTATTATATATATATACCAATAAAATAAAAATAATGCATGCCGACTGTATGTCACTTTTTTGAAGCTAAAGCACCAAAATTGTTATTACAGTAGGTTACTACTAACGACTTATCTAGTCCTCACCTGTGCTTGTAAAATATTAGGTAATCCGGAGAAGCCAACCAGCGCTTCTCTTTATCAATTGGCTCCTCCCATTCACTAACAATCAGCTGTTGTCAATCAAAACATAGGGGCGGAGTTTGCCGCCCAGCTGTTATTTATAATGAACGTCTGCTCCGCGCGGCTTGTTCATCAGTGCAGCAACAACTATTCACGCTATAAACGGGAGCTTTTAATTCGTGTTGTTAAAGTGCGTATTTCATACTCGATTATTAAAGGATGTAAGGAGTGTTACAACTCCCTTTCACAATGCCCTTGCTTGCGAAAACTTTATGAATTGAACTTTAAAAAAAAATAGTGAAGAAAACTGAAGTTAAAACAGTCATAATGTGGTGTTTAGTATGTTTACCAAATGCGGTGAATGTGGATATTGAAGTAGATGCCAAAGCTAAAGGACAAGAATGCTTAGACAAGGTATTGACTGCGATCACTCAAATCCGTTTAGCGTTACGAAATGTGTTTTTCAGGAGAAATTTACAGCTTTATTTCCTTGCTATTTTAACATTTTTCAAGTGCTCGATTGCGAGCGAACGACAGTTTCCGGTTTAAATTTTATTCTATTATTACAGTATTTTTAATTTAATATAAACAGCTATTCATGTGAAATATTCTTGCAATTCAAATACATGTAACATTACATTTTATTTACAATATTATTGCATAGGTATTGCGATGTTGTGTTAATGCTACTGAGGAATTAATAAATTGTTTTGCAAGCTGAAATTGTAGCATCGTATTAGACGAATTACACAACAATATTTACAAAATATTAATTTGACTAGATATCAATAGTAAAATACAGTACATGTATTAATAGAGTTTAGTTGCGCTTACATCGTACTGAAAATTATTAATACATTATACAATAGCAGCTTAATAATAAAAAAAAACACTTAAAAAAAAAGCTTATTCTCAAGTTGCGAGTAGGCAACCCGATGACCTTGAACACCTCACCTCAACTATTTATTATACTGCTTGTTTACTTTATCAAACAATGCGAAAGCGCTTAATAACCGGTGCAAAGTGGTTTTCAATACTCCACGACCGAAATAAATTATTATAAGTTATGAATAACCCGAGATAGAAGAGAGGGAGGGGGGTCGGGTCTGGGTTAAACATTTAAGATTTTATATTGTGTAATAACATGCACAGTAAAAGTCAAGGGTGAAATAAATACCGGTATTAATTTCAGTAGAACTTAATTATTTTCCCTGAGACTTCGTAACCATAATCCAAACTTTCCGAGTAACCGTTGAGAACCGGTAAATACAAGTAGAAGAAAAAAAAAAATAGGAACAAATTATAATGTTATAAATGCTCTGAAATATTTAAAACTACAGTATAAAAAGTGAAGCGATGATTGACGATTGTTAACAATAATAATTATAATGGATTTAAAAATAAGTACAGTAGCCTACATCGTTTAATATTTCTAAAAAGCGAAAATAATGCATTAAAAACCCTGTATTTGACCATAACATAGCAGTAGCTTATCTTGAATTTGCTTATTTACATCAGTTTACACAATACTTCGCTTCCCTCTACTGTACTTGGACCAGCATACATTCATATAATTTACGGGTTAATCTAATCCATTATCCCGGATCTAATCAAATAAAATTCATTCTAAAAATGTTGCTGGCGGTTGACAAAAACTGACGGTTAAACGAGAGCGAGATCGATAAAAGTTAAAAGTAAAATTTTACTGAGATCCCGTACAGTGTTCTGCGAATCAAAACAAAAACATATACAATGCACCCTACTGTATTATATTTGAAACTTATTTTCTAAGATTTAAAAAAAAAAACCCCGCATAATTTTATGTAATAAAAATATTGTCCCAAGTCCTAATATAAAAATGCCCGGTAGGCCTATATAATACAACACAGTAATTTTACTATTTACTGTAATTAAAAAAGATTTAATGCAATCGAGGCGTATCATTAAAATGATCTCCACTTGTATTGAAACTTATTAAGTACCTAATTAATTTATATTCTCAATTATAGTAAAGTGCATGCACTCCAGTCATTTAGAAGAAAGAAAAAAAAGTTTTTATCTTTTTAAAACTAAAAGATTTTAATTTTTTTTTAGGTTTGCCAGCGATTAGTCATTGCTGAAAGTGATTATTTTGGGCTCCAATACCGATGTCTGAGAGGAGAAGTTTTGTGGTTAAATATGAGGAATTCGATTCGACAACAAGTACCTGGACCACAACCACTTCGACTTCATCTAAGAGTCAAATTTTTTGTCCCGCCCCACCTACTGTTGCAAGAGGAAACAAGGTAGTTCACCTTCTGATATCTGCGAAATAATAATTAATTATTTCTTAAAATAAAACTGATTACGTTTTCTTAAATTATTTAATGATCTCGCAGGCGTGATATTATTATAATATAGCCTAATATTGACTTTAAATTTATATCATTTACTATTACAGTATTGCAATAAAGTGTTAAAACAATGGTGCATGAAGTTAGAAGTTATGAAATTTATTTAGAAATTATTATTGTTACTTGATAATTTTGTTATTAAAACAGCGCAGGACAAAATAATACTAATGTTTTGGATATTAGTAAATAAAGAAAACTCTTTTGTAACGAAATGTTATGATATACGGTATTACATTGCATGCGCGTTTCGATAATAATGTTTTTATCAGAGGACTTTCACATTAATAAATGACATGAAATGTATACAGCATTTATTTTAAGTTCAAGCAACTTTGCGTAGAAATTTTACGCAGAAAAATGCGTAGGTTATAGTGTTGTCACAAAATTCAAATAGCGGAGATCAAGGCTAAAATTCAATGCAAATGTCCTATAATTATCAGCATAATTATTATTAATAAGTCATATCATATTCAGAGTCCACTTTTGAAGTTGAACTTTAATAAAAATTAATATAGAGAGCTTATAATTCAGGTGAGATTAGGTTAGTAATAAAAATTATTGAAAATCTCTTAAACCAGTCAATTTGCAAAATTATAACTTATTTCTAAAAATACAGTAGGGGTCTATCTTAAGTTTAACTTATCCTTTAAAAAAAAAAGTTGCAAGCCATTTCTATAAAAACATTTGTTCAATAAAGATGTGTGGATTAAGATTACATTAAAAAACTGATGTTAAAAAATAAAAATTGATTAAATTTATTTAAAACGTAATTCCACCACCCAAAAAAAAAAAAATGTTATTTTTATTTTGTCTTAATTGAGTTCTACCGTAATGGGAAATGTTAAAAACTATACGATAACCCCACTTTGCTGGGAATGTAGAGCAGGGTCACGTTCCACTTAATTTATGATTGTATATGCACAAACATATGAGTAATATCGCACATGTGGCAGAACAGCACGTATCCTTATTAATTTGTTTTTCCTTTTGGAACTCAGAACTGAGTTAAAAAGAAAAATTAAATTGTTACTAAGTTCAGATACAATATAATAATAATCACAATGTATAAAGTATAATGTCACGGCTTAGGAAATAAACTTTTTGCTTACAATTTATTTTTTTGTGCCTGATGCGTGTTTGTCCGATGCCTGTTTCTTGACCTTGGTTGTTGCTATGTGCACAAATGCTGATTTTTATTTACGTGCAAATTTTATTTTTTTTTTTCCAGGCACCAATTTTACTTGAATGTCAAAAACGATGTATGCGAATCGCGGCTTCTACTGTCAGATCAAGAATTAGCCGTCCTTCTATCTTACATTAGTCAAGCTCAATGGGGAGATTGCCCGATGAATTTGCACCCACAACAATTAGCACTGAACAACTTTTCTCACTCGACCCTTCTTCCCACCAACCATTCTTGTCATACGGATCAGAAATTTTGGAATTTAGTGGCCGATTTGCACAAAAAATTAAAGGTCGGCATGCAAATTCTTTTTTTTTTTTTTAATTTTATTGTCAACAACAAAAAGCATGCCCAAGCTACCAGTAGGACTACCGTAGTCATCATTTAGCGCCAATTTTAGAATAAAGTAAAATAATTCAATGATTGTTGTTATAAATAATCTTTCAATTTATAACAGTTATTATTGACTAGTATTTTTCCGCAAAATCTATAAAAAAAATTATTTTTTGCGACGCGCGCACATGGTGCTTGAAAAAAAGGAGCTCAAAATTAAAATAAAAAAATTAATCCCCTAATGTCTGGTCATTATGGCTTTTCCAAATACTGCAAAGGATCTATTTATTAGCAATTTTAAAGGATATATACCGATTTTTAAATCTTCGTCGCTAAGAACATAATCGTTCATTATAAAAAACGTGCATTAATGAAACTTTATGCTGATAAAACAATGAAACTAATAATTACCAGTAGGCTAGCTACAGTATAGTGTAAATTTGTCAAATGTATTAAAAGCCTACCGGTATCAGATTCTATTATGTTGAAATTAAATTTTCTTACCGTACGTTATTGAAATTGTAGGGTTGGGGAAGGACGAAGTCTGAATACTGGCTTCTAAAAGAAGCATCTTCATTAAGATGCTTTGGAGAAGATATATTTCCAGCCAAAAACTCGGCCGGGGTAAATGTACTATTGGGTATTGGACCAGAGGGCGTTAACGTCTACAACGCAGAAAATAAAGAATTAATTCAAAGGTAAATAAAGTAGCAATTATTTTAAGATTTCAATTACAACAAATTTAATAATTTTGCAATTGATTTTCTAATTAGAATACTGTACCAGTCAATTCACATAGCCACTCATACGGGAAAAGGCTTTTTCTTGGCTTTTATCTCTCCAAGTGACGTTCTCAGTGGTGACCCTCAAAATTTAGAATTTCGATTTGATGGAACAAAAACCGCTAATGGCGTTTATCGCGCTGTCACTGAAAAACACGCATTTTACAGTTGTGAAACAGTCCGACGTTCAGTTACTTCTCAATTCATCCGCGATTTGAAGGGAACTATAGTTTCTTTGTTTAACGAAAACACGGCATTAGGGAAAAATTACGTGTTTGATGTCCGACACACTTGTAGAGAAGTGTATGACAATGCTAGGCGAACTCTGCATCAACTACAACAAAACACAAATGATCGTGTGTTAGATTGTTTAGACAATGATAAATTAAAGTGCAACATAGCTCACCTTCAGCATAAACATTCAAGTTTCGAAATAAATGACATGGAATTGGAGGATCGAATTGAAAATGATTGTGATAGTGAAAATGAAGAACCATGCAAAAGTCAATCTTGTTTAGTAAATATTAAATCCTTGTTCAAAATAATGTTATGAAGTATGGTAATTAATTTTTTTTTTTAGGATGTTCGTGAAAAACTTGCGAAAATTAAAGATGCCATGTTGTGCCGTATTTGCATGGACGAAGATATAGATACCATTTTTTTCCCTTGCAGACATGTTACTTGTTGCCATTATTGTGCCATTCTATGTGAACTTTGTCCAATTTGTAGAACGAGCATAGAAAATACCCAGTTGGTCTACCTCCCGTTGTTAAATAGCAAACAATGTGACGAAACAAATGCTTCATAACATCTATTACACAGTACCTGTATACAAATTTTGTAAATGATTTTATAATTAAATTTTAAAAATTGAAATTAAAAGTTCATCCGAGTTAATTCTAAACCATAATTAATAATATTACTGATACTATTTATGCATACCGTATAGTAAAAATAAACTGCTGTACAGTATTTTAAAAAATTAGTTAAGTTTTTGAATTTAAAGCAGCAGCCCATAATAATTAAATCCACTTCTTAGAAACCGCGATTGACTTTGATTTTCGATCTTTATTCTCGCCAGCATTTTTTTTTTCTGACGAACACAAGATGACGCAATAAAAAAAGTATTTTTCAGCTTTTATTTAAGAAACTCAGAGACTACACTGTATATCTAAAACTATAAACTATTAAAAAAGAATATATACCGGTATTTTTAGAAGAGCTTTTAAAATAAATGTTACAAGTACCAATTAAGAAATAAAATCTTGTGTAATTTTATTAGTAGAGTTTCTTTTTTTTTTTAATTAGTTTTAGTGTAATACAATTTTTTTTAAAATAAAACTTTATAATTTTTATTTGAGATTCAACCTAAAATAACGATTAAAAAAATTATTATATTCAAAGGAAATTAAAATGTTTTAACATTTTACTTTTAAAGTACTGTTTATCCAATAAAAAACTCCTTAAAGGTTTTGTTTGTTATTATCATTATTGTACTTTTCAATAAAATATTGATGCCAAATTTACGGAATTGGCCGACCTTTTCTTCGACGGTTACTCGTAGATGAATTAGTGTCACGCTTCACAACTTTTGCAACTTTTTTTGAGTTTTCATATCATTTGCACCTACAAAACAAAATGAAATTAGACTTTATTTCATTTATAAAATAAAATGATCTATGACCCTTTTTAACGCACCCCTTTCGTTCGTTTACATTTCCATTCTCATTTCAATTTGAAAATCAATTTTGTCACATATTTCACAAATCATTATGGCTATTGGCTCAAATGTTCTTAGATTCAATCCCATCCTTAGATCATTTACTATTATTCTTTTCCTCTTCTAATCAAGATGATTGTCACGATGATTTGTCATTTACTTGTGCTCAAATGTTTGATCAGTCTGTCTGTCAAGCTGTGTTACTTTCTGATAGTCAAGTAACTGTTTTTCAAATCTTTGTATTCTCGTTTGAATTACTGTTAGGTTCGCTTATTTTCTCACTATTATCCATCTTTCAAAGTTCTTGTCAGGGATTGTTTTCTAAAATGTCTTTCTGAAAATATCATTGAAGACTATGAGGACACAAAATTTTGCAATAGGTCACGTTATTTTCAATAGATCAAATGTTTTGACATCTTAAACTATTGGTCTCTACTTTATCCAACTTTTTATCTGATCATAAACTCTCTTCTTCCATCGGCACGTTGTCCAGATTTTCTGAATTGCAGCATGTTTCATTATGAAGTTGAAGAAATGATAATATATTGCAAAAATGTGGAGTAAAGTTGTCGCAAGCCATTGTCACCGTAATTGGTCGTTGGGCTATTTCTTCTATTGCTTTATTCAATTCTTCTTCTAATTTTGATTTTTCTGTACAGCATTGAACTTTTTCGTGAATTTTTTTGCATTTTTCTTTTGTCCATCGTCCGCATCTCGAATCTTTTAAAATCCTTTTTAGAATATTTGACCGCCCTTGATGACAACAAGTTTCACTCATTTGCAATTGCTTTTTCCACGGCCAATCATTACAATCAGACAAATCTATTCCTGATCATTGAGACTGGTGTGCATGTTGACGTTGCTTAACACTTTTCAAAGCATGATGTTTCAAAGCTCCAATTAGCTTTTCCTTATGAGTCAATTTCTCATCAACTGGAAGCAACGGAGATGGAGCAGTGGTATTAACTGTCGTTATAAAAGCCTTAGGTGTTGTAGCTGGACTTTGAATTTTTGATTTTTTTACTGGATTAGCAGATATAGGAACATTCAACCAATTTTTTAAAGCCTTATTCAATACTAATTCATAATTAGGAAAATATCTGCTGTAAAAAGTTGATGACAATTTCTCAACTGGATTTTCTGTCGTTGTTGTTATTGTAATATTTATCTCTTCATTTGCGTTATCAATATTAGTTTCATTTTTTGTTTCATTTATTGATATATTGATTTTTTCATCCTTTATTTGACGAGGAATTTCAGTTGTAGCGAATCCTTCGGTACTGTTACCATCACGATGTCTATGTCTGCCCATGCCGTGGTGTCCCATATAAGGTTTTTTAAATTCTTGACCACTTTTTGTATGATTGTAATCATGAGAGTGTGATCTATTTGCATAATCTGGTTTAAATCTAGCGCCGTGCATACGAGGTATTTCATGATGATGCCTATGATGTTGTTTGGGATTTGACTTCCGGTGATGATGGGCTGATCCATTTTTAAAATACTCTTTCAATTCTTCAATCACCGGGTTGAATTTCGCCTTAAGAGGATTAACAGTTGTTGTGGAAGAGTTCAAGGTTTCATTTCCCTAGATTTTAAAATATTAGAAAAAAAATACAAGTGTTGCCAATAAAATTTTATAAAGTTCAATTAACCTGTGTGATGTTTGTAGCATGAACCGTCTCATTAATAAAAATGTCAGTGACATTATCAAGTTCATTGATGATCAAAGTACAATTTATCGATGTTGCATTTTCATTTCTGTCAACCGAACAATTAGAACTATCTGCAATTGGAGGAAGAGGTGTAGGACAAGGTCCACACGGTTCTTCGAAGTAAGTTGATAAAATTGCAGCCTTGGCATAAGGTCGATATAAGAAACTTATCGGCAATGGCACATAATATGTTAAGCGTCCACATCTTGAGAAATAAATGATAGCTTAATTAAATATTGTGTTGACTAACAGAATAAAATAGCAACTTAAATATTATGAAATACTGCAATAAATAGAATGCTTCATAGCAAAGAAGTGTACCTGTCGTAGATGTAAAAATCATCTTTTCCTCCATTTAGAAGGGACCAAACCGTTTGATTTCGATCTGGCTCAATTTGATCTTGATAAACAGGTATTGGTTTTGCTTTGCTTTTCAACTCAAAAAACAGTTGTCTAGAAGCCGCTTCGTCGTCATTTATCACCAAAAATTGTATGTCAGTCAAGTTGGCAGACGAAAAATCTCTCAACATGTAACTCAATCTTAAATTAAAAGTATCATAAACATTTCTTAAAATTTAAAAATTTAAATTTGGATGTTAGTTAAACCATAAAACAAGAATTAAAAGAAAATTATTTCAATTTTAGTCTTAAATAAACTCACTTTGAAGCCTGCCATAAACAGAAAGGGCATGAGCCCTTTAGAAGAGCCACGATAGTAACTTTTCCGAGATTATTTTCCATGTGATCCACCTGGTTTAGTTTCCAAGGAGGAGGTTTTTCGCAAATTGGTGGCCGACTGGTTGTCATTCCAAAAAGAGCGACAATCAGGGCCACAAAGAACCCGAACTTCTCCATTCTGATACCTAAATTATTGCGAAATGTCAAATTACCACAAAATTAATTTATGGTATCATAATGAAGTGCGGTAAAATAAAAAAAGAGGGGGGGGGGAGTAGAATATATATATTTTTTTAAAACTATTATTACTAGATATTGTAATAGTATTAGTGTTTGATTTGCTCTCGACAGAGTTATTGAAAAATGACCATGGACTAATTATTTTGCTGCAAATATTCCAAAATCAAATTGCAGTCATAATACTTGTAATTCGGCTATCACTGCACAATCCGCCACTATTATTTTTAATAAATCAAAAACTTCAGTAATAGGCTATTTGTTAACAACTTAATAATAATTATTGTTATGATTCTAAATTTTAATAATTAAATTAATTTCATATAAAATAATTTAAAATTCCATATAAAAATTGAGATGAAACTCACCCTAATTTTTTTCACTGTCCTATCTTCACTTGCTCGCATATACGTTTCAAAAATTATATTAGTTTACACTGCGGACTTTAAAATTTCAACCAAATAGGAAATTAAAATCACGTGATTCTTATTATGTTTACAATAAACTCAACTTTGGTGTTGGCTGAAACGACCTTTCACCCCTAGTTGCTCAACTATCTAAAATGCAATCAGCAAGTAATCCGTTTAAATCTAAATTAATAAAAGTTTCAATTAATTCTAACTTTAAAATGCTTTAAATAAATGATTTGAGCTGTATACAATAATTAATTAAATACAAAAAGCATTTGTCCTTAATTATAAAATTTATGTGACATTTAAAAAAATTATTTTATGAAAGCAGCTATTGTTTATGTTGCAGATGTTTAACTGGATGCTGTTACCAACCAATTTTTCAAATTTATTTTCTGACAGGAAAGGTCATATCAATTGAAACTTGTGATGCAAAATTAAGCCTCTAACTATGACTTTCATATGAACGATCTCTTTTTAAAAAAAAAAAAAATAATAATAATTCGTTTCGATTAAACTGGAAAAAAATATCACAGTAGATAACGACAATAAAACATGTTTCCGTATGCTAAATAGTAATATTCAGTATTTGCTGTTCTAAACTCAAAAAATCAATTACTTTTTGAAAATATTGTATTATAAATTAAAATCCCGTGAGGGGTAAAAAAAAAACAAACAAAAATATCAGCGACTATTAGGGTTTCTGCAAATAAGCATAAACCATTAACTAGAGCCATTCTAATTTCTAAGCCGCCTTCATTAGCGTTTTTTGGTTAAGTGTTTCGCTGTATTGTTTTGTTCACACGCTAATGAGAATAAACAAATTAAAATTATGGGCTCAATTCTGTATACTTTCCTCTATCAGACTCAACGAAGATTATATCAACATTTAAAGATTTTGCTTTAAGAAACAAAATCAAAAACAACACTTTAAAACAATCATTAATACCGTAATTATTTTCTTTAAATGTTATACTAATGATAATATACACTGTAGTTTATGTTATATGAATCCAGTAAATTAAAAATTCAATCAACAAATACTGCTTTTATACGCCTGAACTTCAATTAAAAGTAAACCCGAATTTAATTTTCAATGTGTGTTGTTAAGACTTTGATTTTAATAACAACTCACTTTAAAAATGGAAGTTTAAATAGTAAAAATGTGCAATAATAAACTATCAATAAATTAAATCTTTTATTAAAAATAAAAGTCAATAATTATTATAATACAATTATCAAATTTTAAATAACGTCAACGATCAACGTAAATAAGTACATGTACTAAAGATTTGAATGCTCGATTTGCGGGGCTTCAATTTAAACTTAAATCATATAATTTATTGAGAGGTAATATTATATTATAATGTAGCCAAATTTTGTCAGTTGCAGATTTATGATTACAATTGTTTGAAAAAATATGTTGATGCAAAACTTCTTCAAAATCAAATCGTGATTTTATAATAATAATGATTATAATATCCGGTATTCAAATTTTTTTTAACAAAATGTCTGATTTTTTTGTTAAAATAAAAATCTTTCTAAACATTGAGCACTAAACCAAGTTCTCTCTTTTAGACACAACAGCTAACGGAACTATCAAATTCAAAAAAAAAATACAGTACATGTAGTTTAGAACATGTACAAAAGAAACTTAGGAACCAAATCCACCATATTAAATTACTAAGGAAGCTACATTTGCGAACATTCGGTATGGCCCCGGTAAAATGAATTAACCGCGCAGATGGAAGGTTTTGCGTATTTCACAATTTCTTATTTCGTTCTTATTTCTGTCGTTTCATTTATGAAATGTTTTACAACTTATTTGGCAAGCACAGTTATATATGCTTATTCTTAGTTTCACTGGAAAAACTTAATGATGATGTTTGAAAAAGTCGTAACCGCAGTTTTAATGAAATATCTTGTGGCAGATCCACAAAAAATTTCAATCCCGTAATGTGCTCGATTACATCAACTGATGCTTGATGCTTCTCCAAATACTTGTTATAGTCCTATTTAATCAGCATGGATTGAATTTGTTAAGTCCTTAAATCAAATTAATAAATCAAAATTACCCAACAAGCTGGTAGCATTTTAATGTGCGGTAAAACAAATCCAAAAGCATTTAAGTTGTCTACTGAACAGTTAAACTCCCTGGACATCCAATTGCCTTCATCACAAAATGTTATTATAAAATAAAAATACGATGGTATAACAGCCTTTGAAAAATCACTATTTCTGTAAATAAATTATTCGTTTCATAAGCTTCTAAATTGCAATTAATTATTTTGAGATACTTTTGCCAAGCTGGACCGGAAATCAAGTGTATATATGGAAAACGAATTCTCCACGTCTCTATTTTTATCAACAATGGTTGCAAAACATCTTAGTAAAATAAAACTTTTTTAAAAAAAATATGTATATAAAAAATAGAGCTAATGATACCAAAAAAGAACTTTTTATACACTGGCATTGAAGTAATTTCTAAATTTGAATTCTGCCAGTTATCTATATAAAAAAATTAGTAATTAAAAGCTTAAGTTGAACGTGCAATATTGGATTACCTGTAAATATAAGTGGTGTAAAAATAATTTCGCTTTTATCAAAAACATTAATGTGAGAATAACATTGATTTCCACTCGTAATGTTTACACTATCATTTAAAAACAATTCTAACTTTGTCTAAATAGTAAAATGTAAAAAAAAATATTTTTAAGTTCTAATTACCGGTATAATATTTATTTTTAATTTATTTACTTCCGGAAGAATGTTTTGGATTGTCCAAGCCGGTAATTGTAACTCCTGGCTGTATCCAGCAATAAAAGTTGTACTAGCAAACAGGCAAATCCTCCTATCGGCATCTTTATTTATATCAACGGGAAACCCCCAAGGTGCCAATTGAGTAACATTGCCAAGATCAGATTCTCCCTAAAAACGTAAAATTTATCACAATTCTATTGCACCATATGAGAATATTGTTACCATTATATGCGTATTTATTAAGCATTGTGTGTGATTGTTGTTAAATGAATGGTTTAATCCACAAACGTCAATGTCTCTTTCAATATCATCATGAGGATATGGCGGAGGATTTTTTAATAGATGCAATAGAGATCCAAATGTTCCATTGTTTGGACTCGGACTAACTCCCAAAAGTACTACACATAAAAACATACAGTACCGGTAATTTGAATTTTAGATTCATTATTTGCTTGAGTAACGCTAACGCTAAACGTCGCATTCTCCTGGCATATCCCATTGGCTACAACCAAACTTAACTAATAGCTTGTACTACATTTACCTGCCATTAAATTATAAATCTGAACATTCAAAAATGGTTCTACTAATAAGTTGGATTTGAATGCAGGACCAGTCGCAATAAAAATTGACTAAGAAAATTAACTTGTTAATGATAACTATTATAATGAAAATAATTTAAATAAACAGCAATCAAGTACCCACATATCTTCATCCACATTATCATAGCCGTGATCTCCCCCAGCACAATCGCGCGGATTTATATCCTTTCGGCTACTAAATAAATTATTATAAATTTCTATTAATTTTTTAAAAAAAAGTTCATTTGCGCGAATCACAAAATATCAAATTACCTTAAGTGTTTATCAGTAATTAACCATTGTGGTTGAGTATCGAATAAAATAGGGTCAATCCTGTGATTGCCTTCATATCTCCACCTAACAGGAAATTCATGTTGTTGGTAAACCCATAATTGAGGAGATCTGCATTGGAATTGATTTTGTATTTCATCCAATAGTTCCTCTGCAAAATTAATTTAATTTATAAGTATTAATAATCTAAAAAACGTTTGACAGCCGCTTACTTGACGAGTTTTTAAGCGGTCTCAAGCGACCAATTGTACCATCTTTGACATACATATCTGTTGAGTTATAATGTGGATTCAAATGACTCAAAGATAAAACACGATCGCAACTTACAGATTCCATGCCTTAAAACGTCACAATAAATGATCAAATAAATTTTGATTAAATCGCAAAATAATTTTACCATGATCAGATACAATGATCAAGTTAACGCATCCAATTAGTTTTCGAAGGTGTAAACCCTCGAGAAGCAGATCGATCAAATAATCTACTTTCTGAAGAGCTTCCTTTACCTAAAAATTATCAGATGTCCAGCATTCAATTATAAGGCGTAAAATAAACTAACATTTTCACTTTGTGGGCCATATTTGTGTCCACTGCTGTCAGGTTCTTCAAAATATACTGTAATAAAGTCTGGCCGAATTTCTTGAGGTTTGTCCAACCAACGAAATATTTGTCGAATCCGATTGACAAATGGTATACTCCTTTCATATAAAATAAAAGAGGTACCGTATAGGTATATTTAATTTCTTTAAAAAAAATAATTATTGTATTGCAAATAAATGAAAAGTGGTGGGAAATCACCTATTATATGGCACATAATAGTCTGCTCTCTGTCCTTCAAAAATACATAAAAAAATAATTGTACATTACATTATTTTGGATTAAAATATAAGTATCACAATCATGTGATAATTACCAGCTACATCTGAGCCAGGCCAAAAATAAGTAGCCGTTTTAAGGCCTTGTTTTTTTGCTGTAACCCATATCTAATTATAAAAAAATTGTAAATAATTTAAACAAAATCGGCGGTCGTCAGAAGTTACGTTTCTTTTAAATTTTGTAGATATAAAAAAAGTTCTATTTTCGGTTCTATTTCCATAAAAGTTTTTTTTACAAACTCGTTTACATTATACCGGTAATTATTACTTAGAAATTCTGATTACCTTATATGTATCGTATATAATATATTTTGTCTAAAATTACGTTACAAATAACATAAAAAATTTAAACAAATCGTAACCTTCTTGTTTTTGTACGCAAAAAAAAAAAAAAAAAAAAAAACTTACCGGCTCCCCACCCCACCATTCTTTTTTGGTAGCTTCAGGAGATCGAATTGAAAAATATTTATTCAATACCGGATCATACATTGAATTATCAATAATTCCATGAGAAGATGGAAATAATCCCTAATAAATAATTGTATTATTTTTAACTTTATTTTTATTAACTAGTGTGTAAAAAATGTTCTTGAATTTTACAAATTTTAAATACTATTTATAAAAAAATATTAGATTAAAATCAATGGATAAATTTCAAAATGAAATAATTCAATAACATTTTGTTTTCAACTTAAAAAATTTGCATATTTACGGTAACAATACTGTAGTGATTTGGAAATGTTTTAGAAGGGAAAACGGGATTCATGTAAGGCGGGTGCACACCGCAGCGCATCAGGTGTTCGAGAGTTGGATTTAAGCGTAACTTCAGATATTCAGCAGCAAATCCATCCATTGATAAAAGTATTAATGGATTTCTTTTGAAACTGCAAATCAATTTAGTAAAAAAAAACTAATAAATAAAAAAATTGCTTTTAAAAAAAATGGTATTGCTGCCCGGACAATTAAGCACATGCAGTAGTTTGCGCTTTATTTTTACATTGGACAACAATAAGTATTACGGTATTTATTAATATACTACCGTAGATCTACAGTATATTCAGTTCAGGTACAGCGAATTTACTAATTATAATGTGAAAAAAATTTTCCGAAGGCAATTTGGCCATAAATGAATTTTTTTTTGCCAAGTAAAAATCCCGGTCAAACCCCGGATTATTAACCTGTGATATCACCGAGTGTGTTTTCTAGTAAATCGTTTGTTTCAAGAATTTTAATAAATGTATAGGGAAAAAAGGGTCAAAAACACTGAAGGGAATAACCTTAAAAAAAATATACTGTATATAATATTTAAGCTTCTGAAAAATTGAATATGGAAATCGAGTGGAAATTTAAACTTTTAAAATTAGAGGTAAAAATTAGAGCAGCTTAATCTTTGTCATTAGACATTATTTGGAAAACGAAATAGAAAAAAAAATAACGAGGTTATTACGATGATACAACAAAAAAATTGGAATTTGTTAACCTTGGAGGGCATTGAGACTTGGTGCTAGCGCACACAGCCTCCTTCCAACTGGCTTCGGTGGAAAGTGTGGGAGCTGTCAGGTCTTGCAGTTCGACCGTTATGGGTGGACTACTGCCCATGTTTTGGCGGCCCGTAAAAAATCCGCCAATAAAAGCAGCCGCCACTCCGATACAACCCTTGATTCAAACAATAAAATTATTCGTTGTCACGTTTTGATTTACGAAAAAGAAAAAAAAATCATTGAAATACATAATATAAAAAAAAACGAAATATGCAAGGTTTTAACACGTGGTATTAAATAGAAAGAAAAATAAATTAATTAATTAGAAGGTTACAATTACGGTTTTTGCAAATCAAACAATTGAAAAAGAAAGGTATTTTATTATCATTTTATCAAGCCCATTCTAATTAAAACTACATTCACGTTGACTTGCAAGTTTCACTTAAAACAATTTTTTTTTTAATTTGACGTTATTTAAATTGAACTTACCAAAGCAACTATGAAAAATATTTTCGATTTCCATGTCTGCAACAATAAATGAAAACAATTTAATATAATTAATTTAAAAAAATTTTTACATGTCGTTCTTTGTTCCTAACAGTTAAAAATCGTGATAATTGTGGCCTAGACCCAGGAATTGAAATATGTAGCAGGGTGTGTCCAGAAAATTGCGGCTTTTCAAAAAAAATTACCATTGTTTGAATAAATTTAACAGAAGGTGAAAAAAATGTTACTGAATCAGATTGAAAGTTTTAAAAAGAAATTATTATGTAAAAGAGAGCGGAATTAATTAGCACAAATACCTGTGAAAAAAAAAAAGTTCTTAACAAAATCTAAATGTCTCAATCATTTCCTTTTTACCTTTAAACAGTAAAATAGTGCAAATTTTAAACACAAATAGATCAACGTAGTGGTAGTTTTACCGCTATTTTTCATCGAGTTACCACCTGAATAAGTTTATTAAATTTTCACACTTTTATTCAGCTCTATTTTACCTTGTTCTTAATTCTAAAATTATAATAAAATGTTGAAATACCTATTTGCAATAATTATATTTTTTAAAAAAATTAACATCAATAGTTTTCAGCTTGAAGTAGCGGCACTTTCAAATAAAACTTCTTAAAACACTGACAGCTATTTATAATAATTTTAAAAGTTATTAAACCGCCCAACTTAATACATATAAACATAATATTACTCATACAAATTAAATTCGTCAATTATATTTTACCGCCTGAGCATACTGTAATATTTTCTTTGAACATTTAAGCTTCCATAGCTTTCATTACATTAAAAATGTCGTAAAGTTAGTTTCTTACACACTATTATTATAAAAGCAGAAATTAAAAAATAATTCTCAATTTATTAGCAGGCAACTGTTCCATATGAAAAGTCATAAAATTTCTAAATAATTACATTATTAAGTTATTAACGAACAGTATGGCAATAAACCTAATTCATTTCAAATTTAAAAAAAATAATAATAAAACTACTGTATAGTGTACTTGAATTACAAAGTCCTTTATAAAATAATAAAAACTAAGTTTCCCAAACTAAATTCGTGCTAACTTGTCTTTTGATGAAATGCATTTGCACAAATTTGATATTTGCGGTTTTGCTTGTTCTTATGCATAACTCCATTTCATAATTATAATATAATTAGAATTTCATGTGAGTTAATAAAATTATTTTAAAAAAATTGTGTTTGTATTTTTTTATTAAAAATTCTTACTTATGATGCCATTAAATCTTTTAGAAATAATTATTATGGTAATTTGCTTTTTAACTACATGTATTTATAATTTTAGTTCTTACGTCATAAGCGGAATTAAGCATAAGAATAGCAAAAAAAAAAATAGATTAACCGCATATTCTCTATTAACCCATTGAGACTTAAGTTCCCATTAGGTAACTTGTTTGGTACAGCAAATTAATTTTAATCAAAAGTACCGGCATTATACCCAACTTCACTTTTATTTTATACTAGTAAATTTGTAAATTATATAAACTTGCGAGTCAGCCTTCACCTATATTACTAGTTAACAATAATTATGAAAGTTGTTTAAAATTTATTTAAACCTCTAAAAATCGTGTTGTCACATTCGCGTGTTATGCCAATTAATTAAGTAGAATATTTCTACTGAAAGATGTAAGAACCAGTAAAAATTCACAACCTACAACAACAGCTAAACTTTATAGCATCATTAACAGCGCTTATCAATAACCAATCAAACGTAAACAAAAACCTAAATTAGAGTATCCCTCGTAATAGCTACTGTATAACATTAACCGTGACCGGTATTGTGATTTCTAATAACCCTTTTATTTTTATCATAAGAATATCATAATCGATAGGCATTTGTTTTATAATTTAACCGGCACAATATTTTTGTATTTGGAAACGGCTACTATAAAAATACCACTAAAAATTACATAATTATTTTAATAATTGTCGGCCACAACCTAATAGGCCGGGATTAATGTCGACCCAATATTTAATAATAATTACCGGTATTGAATAATAAATAAATAATTACTACAATTACAGCAATATAAGGTTGAAGATTAGTGAGTCAGCTGTTGTAAAGTGTAGGTTCATTCAAATCTAAAGTTTGAAACTACTGTACTGTACAGTACTAGGCTACATAAAAAGGGGAGAAAAGATGATGAAAAAGAGTTGCCGAGACCAATCACCTCCCCCTTTGGGCCCTCGGCCTTTTCTTTTGTGCCCTGGGTTAACGATAAGATTTCGCTCCAACCACTAAATTTCTTGAAGCGCATAATTTATTACTATGGTGTGAACGAACCGTAACGGTTGTTTACACAAAGCTGCGAACAAGAATATAAAATCTGTCTATTAAGTAACTAAAAATAAATTTTATATACAATTTTTGCTAACTTTTAAATGAAACCGCTGAAGAAGATTCTAAAAACCGGCAGTTTGTATTTAATTTTATTACTACTTGTATACATTAATGTTATTAAGAAATTTTTTACTACCGATTATTTCGTTGCTAATTAGCCGCAACTAAATACACTCTCTGACGTACAGTAAATGAAATTTAATACTAAAGATTAAATACTGTATAATGCTTCTGATTTAGGGAATAAAAAACAAAAAAATAGCATAAAAGTGTACAGGAAATCCAAGGTTAACTACCGCATAGTTCTTTAAGCTTTTATCATAATTTTAAAAATATTAAAAACGCAATAAAAATTTTCAATTAATTAATTGGAGGGAATTTTATTACTCCGTATTATTCTAAATTAAAGTTTTTATAAAATAAATCACTTTGTTTGTTTTTTTTTAAAAAAAAAAAATTTCGAAATACATGTAGGCCTACAATACTTTTGCTTTTTGTTAATGGCTTTGTTTTATATAAAAACGAAAATGCTATTATGTAATTTTATTGGAGATGAAACTGCATTGTATTGGTACAGTGTACGAGTATACATGTAATATAAAAGTCACTGCCAAACAACAGGCGGAAGTCTCTTTAAAGAGCGAAAAGTTTTCAATGTTATATACACTGTACTGTAGTCATGTATTTACAGTCAAGCAAATGTGAAGGAAAGCATAATTTTATACAGCTGTAAATCAAATTTCCAAACCAGATTTCAATATGAATTTTGTAATTGCATTATTATCTTCTCATTTTGTTATTTTTTTTTTTTTATATATAGGCTGTTTTATTTAAGCAAGGACATTTGTGACCTCATGTCTAGAATTTCTCTTTTCAGCTTCATTTGCAATCTTATTAACGTTTTTAGATCTAACGATAACTTTCAAAACGGGGCATTGAATTAAGCAGCAGCCGAGTCGGTCATGTGTACTTGCAGGTCAAATTTAAATTGTGTCCGCACTGATTAAAATTACTATTTCCACAATCTCGTTTATTTACATTTCCAAATTCTTAGCTTAAAAATCTTGTTTAACCGAAATCTGAATATATTTTATTCCCAATGTTAGTTCAATATTTTTTTCTTCTTAGCATGCGTAATAGTAGCTTGTCAAAACATTATTGATGATGGTTTCGTACTGTGTAATTAATATTTACTAAATCGTGACCTAAACCAACTTTTACCATGTGCTGTAAAGATTATATTATATACATAATTATAAAACAAACTTGCCTCATCTAAAATGCCTACTAAAACACTTTATCTAAATCATAAAAACTTATAATGCCCACGCAATATTTGAAATTTGCTTAAAAAAAATAATGTATGTACTATTGATTAATAATACGGTGAAGTGATAAATGTTTTCAAAAATTACTTTTATGGTAATTTTAGTCTAAAGTTACAAATAATTTATTTTTGGCAAGTAATGCAATTAAGAGTTGAAAGCATGCTCAACAAATACATGTACTATTTTTTTTTTTTTTCTTATAAAAAAAATAATTTGGAAACCAGTAGCAAATAATAATTGTCAACATACCCTTTTAAATGTAGTAACACCCTCAGATGGCGTCGTGGAAACGCGAATATCACTAGATTGCATAGTTAAGTGCACTAAAACATTTGAATTGTTAAAAATAAAAAAAATATTCGATTTTGTGTAACACCGCAAACACGAGCACTCAACTTTGTACTTTAAGCGCAGCTGTGATAAACAAGATTCAAAGAGACGCGGGATTACGCGCTTAAATTCAACAGCTCGACCTCTCAACATAAGCCACTCCTACTCTAATTCCTTTACAAAAATTTGAAGTAAAGGCACAGCCTTCAGCATCATTAAAACACAAAGAAAAGAAAAAATAATGTTTCGGCTAAAAAAAAATCGCTTTCTGTAAAGAAAACGAAAATAAAATATAATTAAAAAAAAAACAATTCAATGTTGAATGATTATTTCTTAAAGGGAGTTTTAAACCATAAACCTTCTACACAAAATGTGCTAAAAATATAATTGACAGTTTTATTTTGGAACTAGCAAAATGAGCGACGACAAGCAAGTGTTTAACATAAATATTTCTTTGACATCTTTGTGTAAATGTAATAGTAGAGTCAACAACTAACTTCCTCTTTCCAGATGCGCTTTTTTTTATACAGTATATAAAAATTAATATGAAAACCAAAAAAATGTCTTTACTGTACTGTATATTTACACAATATAAATTTAAAATTCGATAGCTTAACTACTGTACTGTAGCCTACACATTTTACATTAAGCTTTTGGTCAGACTTTTGAAACTTTCGCAATAATAGATTATAAATTGCAGCTAAATTAACTAAGCTTAAGATACATTTTTAACGCTTTTGAAAACTTATTTACAACATTGAAAAGTTTTAAAGAATTAATTTAAAATTTGTGTGTGAGCACGTACAGTATGCAATCCGATGCTAGATAATATACTAGATCAGGGGTCTCCAAACTACGGCCCACGATCACCGCCAATCCGATATAGTTTATATAGCTACAGTGTGTTGATAATACGCCATAAGCATTAGACTTAAGCATAAGAACAAGGGAAAAAGCTAAATCGCAAAGTTCGCAAACTCTCTATGATGTCGCAATATACTACGAGTAGATTTAAAAAAATATTATTTAATATTTGAGAAAAACTTAACAAATTGTGTCAGATTTTATCCACAAATTTAATCTAAGTACAGTAATAAAATCCTTTCATATTCATATTAAAAAAAAAAAAACTAATAACAGCCGATTGTCTCAAAATAAATACACATCACCGATTACCACACGACGTTGGGCCAATCATTTTTCGATAACGCGATTTTAGAAAATCTTCTTAGAAAACCCATAAAGTTTTAAATAATTAAGTTTTTAGTACAACGGAAAGCAACAAATATAAATTAAACGCACGAAAAAAAAAAAAACAAAACACGACAAATCTTCAGCAAATAATATAATTAATGTCTACCGGTATCAGGATTGGCGGGTAAACAGAAACTCGCAAATATCAATGCAACAGTCATCTAAATTAAAACAACTACCGTATCACATCCTTAATACCGGTAATTGTAACAAAATAAACGAAACAATCCTAGGTTTCTTAATTCGATTGAAGCAAAACCAAACAAAAAAACAAAGCCGTCACTATCCCCCAACAATAGTGTAATCTAGTGTACACCGTATGGGTGAGAAAAAAAGAAATTAATTAAACAATCCAAAAAACTAGAGAAACAATCAAATAAACAAAAAAAATAGGCGCAAAAGATTATTTTTCTTTTCTGACGTAAGGAACCTAATTAAATTAACTTGACAATGCTTAACAACCTTTAAAGCTCATGAACCGCTATCTATAACTCCAGAGAAGATAACAAAATTGCATATTATTGACAACAAAAATTTAAAAAAAAAAAAAAATTACTTGCACCGGTAATTTATTTGTTATAAAATTATGAATATCGACTTTCAAATTGTAATGTTACAAACGAAAGAACGAACTTCCTTAATTTCAAAATCAAATTTTAAATAAAACGTATCCTACTCTACCCTTAAAAATTATAGTTGATATCGGTACGATAGTCGTTCCCTTATGTAGACCCAAATTGATCATTTTAAGTTTCTAAATTATTTATCTTAACAAAAGCTAAGACATAAATTAACCTCGGCTTCTCCATCTCTTAAACCAACAAAAACAACCCTAAACAAAAGCCAAGCTATAAAACTTCACGAAATATTTTTACCATTCTTACATTTAAAAAAAATCAACGAGACAAAACCAAACTTAAAAGTTATCTAGCTCCAATGGCGTATAAACAAATCATTGCATAAAAAATAATAAACACATCAATATAATATACACCGATTTTCCAAAACGCAATGTTCCGTAATTCCAAAACAACAAAATTGATGACACAGCTGAAATAAAATCGCGCGACCAAAGCAGCAATGCTATTGGTGAGGTGAGCCCTACGCACGATACACCTTGCGTCTTCCCCGTGACTAGCGTGGGGAAGACTTCTTCCCCGTGACCAGCGTGGGGAAGAATGTTAGTGCAAGGCTCAGGCTTGTATCGCATTAAAATCGGAGGCTAAACTACAATTAATACCTTTCTTCAATTAAAGATGAAACACGTTTTCGTCCAATCTAAGATAAAAACACACTTCTACCAGGAAAAAAGCCTGACTAATGAGAATGAAGGTGGTCAAAATCCCACTTGAATGAGAAGTGGTCACCTGTAAATACTCATTAATCCGATTCTTTTCAAGGTACGCCATTGGAGTGAAAGTCAGCCCTGACAAAGTAATTTAAATGGTTGTCTGACCGTCATCACTTGGATTGGACCTCAAACAGCTGTCCACGGCAGTCAGTGGCACATTCGAACTTGATGAAAGAATGAAGCTGGTTTTTCCTCAGCAAAAAATCCTGAAGAAAATAATACCGGTAATCAAAAAAATACCCTCAATAAATCTTGCTATATGCTTTACTTATATACAGTAAAAAAAATTAATTTCAATTTTAACAAAAGCATTCCGTATCAGAAAAAGTTAAAATCTTAAAAGTTAAATTTTCTTACCGTGTTTGTTTGTTCGATGAAGAGGATGAAGTAAGAAGATTGGAGGGGGAAATATTTCCTGCATAGTTCAGGTATGTGCAGCCGCCGATGGTTGACGAAGCTCGGTGGCAGCGGTATCGTCGACTACCATTCGACCTTAACTGTCATTTTTTCACGTCGCTGGTTACTGAGATTAATCGCCGATTCACCATCAAGAAACACACACAAATTTCAGTTTTCGAATTGTTATTTTGTCGTCTATTGATGACAGCTAGAGAATGTGCCACTTGAAGAGAGCGTCGTCGGCGTCCTTGATCCATCGCATTCAGTGCCATTCACCTAAATGTTTCGGCGCCATGAAATACAGTAGAAATATAGGCTGCATTTTTTTATCACTACCGCACTTACGGTAACTGTTTTCACAATAATTGTACAGTATCACAAATTATTATTGTCTTCTGTCACTGTAAAATCCTTTCCTTTGTGCAGTAGATTCACTCACAGGCAGCACACGTCCCAACAAAACAAAATCTTCGTCGCGGAAAGAGAATGCCGAAACCACTTCTATACAGCCTATACAGTGCGTATCGCGCGAGCGCAGCCAATCACAAGGCTCGAAGCGTTAAATTACAAAGCGGAAACTGGATCTCGCTCAGGTAAAATACCGGAAACCAAAATTACCTCATCTCTCCAGTTCTCTTAAACGTCGGCAAATGTGGGACGCAAAATCTCTGCAATAATATCGGATTCTCAGGAGATAATCAATAGCCAATCACAGTGCGCCGCAGGCAGTGTAGTTCCCTTTCAGGTCGGCCAATATGGGCGAGGCATTACATAATAAAAATCAGAGTAGCTGGTCGAGTAGATATTATGACGTCACTAATAAAAAATATAATTTTAATAAATTAAAAATAATTGCTATTTTTATTATTAAATTTTAATAGAATTTGGCGATTGATAATTGACCTGAGCTTACAAATTAATACTTGGTCATAATCTTAAATTCATTTTGAAGACGCGCTCGCAACAACCGCACCGGTTAACTTCCATGGGCGCGCTCTTTAATATTAAGGAGCGTACGTCACTTGTAACCGAAATAACCGATATTTTATTTGAGAGTATTTGCGCGCATAATCGCATTATAAATTCTCTAAAATCTAAAAACTTACGTATTTATAAGAATGTCAATTTAAAATATTTATTTTAAACTTGATCTATAATTTTATTAAATTTAATTGGTGGATTCAGTGATACACCGGTAATATATTTTGAACGCCAGGCTCTCATCCTCTCACGCAGTGGAGTCGACAATTTTGTTAATTTGCGTTCATGCAGCAAAAGAAAAATAAATTGATTGCTGGAGGAGTACAGTAAACATTATTTTAACATATTATTTTTCAATTTTATATTTTTCAATTAATTCTGTCACAATAGAACTAGAAGCGAAATCTTCAAATATAAAAGTGTTCGGAAAATTGATGTGCACTTAAGCTAGGCATACCGTAGCTACCCTGCACACCGACTATCCGAACAACCTCCAATTTTACATAACAGTTTACCGGAGAGATAACAATAACTATTTAAAAAATTTCAAACATACCGAATTTAAGCCTCCTCCTCCTACAGGGTATATGGTATATCATGTGCAGCCCTTTAAAACATATTTTCAGTAAAAACATGCACAAAAAACACACCGATTGAAGCACATCTCCGCGCACGAAATAAGTCCTGGGAGCCGTTATTCAATGCCGAGTTCAACTGCCATTGAATACTCTGTACTGTTACATGAATTCATTTAGGAGTTTATGAAATGATGATGGCAACACCACAAAACTATCGTCGATCAAAACTCCAGGTGTAAACGAGATGAGGATATCCGTGAAAAATAATTCAATCAAAATCCAAACACACTGTACACCCGCGGATAGAGAAACCCATGGAGAAATCGAGCAGTAGGTGCTACGGTAGCCCCGCTGGCTCCAACACACGTGACACATCATTCTGGTGTAATACTCCAAGCAACGCTGAGATTTGTGCTGTTACGTCACGCAGGCTTTAAAGGCTTTTGCTTCTAAAGTACAGTATTTAGAAAATAACAATTCTGGTTCCGCTTCCGCAATGTAGGACGCAATTAGGAAGCCAATGCAATGAAAAAATTCCGGACGCGTGAGGAAGTTATCTAGTTTTCGGTCGTAGAAATTATTACGTACGTGAAAGGTAGATTTCCGGAATGTAGAAATTACGCTTATCGTATATTTTTTATTAAGAGTCGTCTCGCTGCTTCCGTATTTTTTGCCTCGTACATTAGAAGGTGGCGCTGGTATCGCCAATAAGTTTTTCCTTGGCAATTAAAACGTGGCGTTAGTATCGCTATGGTTTCGTATTTAGCTCATTTATGCGAATCAATGTTTATTATTATTATGCTGTAAATTATTTCGTGTTAATGAGAATTAAAATTAAATTCAAACAGATAATAACAATACGGTGTTGCTGTTACTGCACGTTAGCGGTATGTAAAGTTTATTAATTTCAGAAATTACGCAAAGGTATTACTGTACATGTATAATACAGTAGTATGATCGTGTTTATTTTAAAAACATTTTAATTTCACTATTGATTAATATCTATCGATATAGTTTCCAAACTAAATTTAAGGAATAGGAGTGATTTCAACAGCCAAACTTTCGATGGCACATTCGTCAGTTCCTCTTCGGATTCGGAAGAAACCTGCTTCACCCCACTCGCTTCCCCAGCTGTTCTTTACTCTCCAGAATTTTTCTCCTGTGGTAGGGTCAGCACCCCAACCCACGCATAATACGGCATGGTTAGTTTCCTACAAAATTAATTTGAGTGTAAAAGATTTTGTTATGTTATATATTACTTCGATGATCGATCGATCTAAAATTAATAGCCGGTATAGAAGCAGTACGATCTCTTTGATTAACTTATTTAAAAGGTATTAACACTACTGTCGGCTTACTTCAAATGGGTTGAAATCAGTGTTTAACACGTCATTTTCGGTTCCAGCCAAATGGTGATAAATACCACCAGTATAAACTTGGAAATCAGGATAAACTTCGAAACTGCATGAAATGGGTCCCTTATTGTAAATGGCTTCTCGCATTAATTCTTCATTGCAACTAAACAGAAACATATTATATTATAATTAAATTAAATAATAAAATATTTTGAAAAATGCACTTACGCTCCATAAAATCCTCCAATGTATTCGTATGCTGAAGTATAATGTTTAATACAAGTCTCATCAGTACTGCAAGATCCATCAATTCCCTTGTAGGCATTGCACTGTTCCTCCACAAAGCCGAAATCTTGAGCGTACTTTCCACCAATTAAATAGGGAAATCCGCCGGCGCAGCCTAATTATTTCCAAAATTGTATCCTTTTCGTTAAGTATCCTTATGTATCGTTAAGTTATACTATTATTATTTTTTGTACCTTGGGCGTATTCACTGCACTCAACCACATCTTGAGGAGAATACACGAAATTTGCTGAGTTATTGGTAAGAACCTTAAGGCGTGTCTCGGACATGGCAGTGGCGGAGAAAGCGTAACAGCTTCCACAATTTCCTTGGTCTCGAACTGGGGAGACAAAGTTCTGTCCGTTGACATTGGTCCAATCCCACGATTCTGGCAAGTTGTTAGCTCTCAATTTAACGTCCTTTGTGACTGGAGCAGCGGAAGGGCGACTGAAAATATTTTAAAAATATGTAAATGACTATTAAATAGTCATTCGCAGTAATTTAATAAGTTGTACTTGTATAAGACTGATTTAGGGCCGCCAGCCATGTTAACCATATCTCGAAGTGATTTGCCTTCAAACTTTTTGTAGGGACGGGCTGTCCATGATTTTTGCTGACTATTGATTTTCTCAATCAATTTTGGGTTGTTTACATAAGGAATTTTGCTAAGCTTCCTAAATAAAATGTTAAAATATAAATTTCATTTACAATTTACTATTGTAGATTAAATTTTGGATTCAAAATAACTCGAGAATTCCAATACATTAAAAAAAGGCAATTGGTTGCAAAATAAAATTGATATGTAATGAATAGCATACCATAGTGTTTTTTTTTAAAAAGAACTTGTTTTTATAAACATTAGGCTTACTATAATTATTTTCAAATATTGAACTCACTCGTAATCTGGAAGCGTGTGTTTTTTAGGTGCCACAGCAACAACTTTATTTGCAGTGTAACAGGCCCAATTTCTCACTAATATATCGTGAGACCATCCGTTGAAGGTTGTATCACAAAAACTGGTCACCTCGTCGCCATTTTGCTCATAGTAAGAGAAAGCATAATATTTTCGTTGGTTAATGGTGACTTCGAAACCTTGGTTATAAATCAAGGTCCAATGGCCTTCATTACCATGCTCGTCAATGGCTACATCTGGGAATATTAGCTGCACTGTCAAACTATGAACCAAAGCCCCTAAATATCGATCAAAATTCAATCAATTAAAAACGTGTTTCCGTGATTTCATGTCGTAAAATAAAAATCTCAGCATTTTTTAATATCAAAAAGAAAATATTGTACATGTATAAGTATAAATATTTATCCACTCAATTTTTATCAAATTTTATTTAATTTATAGGTTTGATTAATTTGAACTACATTACTGTATTATCGTAGTAGCCTACTTAAGGAAAAGTAGCAACGATTCGATTGTTTCCAATGTTATTCTATTGCAAGCAGTATTGTTATTACTGTAATAATACTGTATCCGATTACATAAGAGATAGGGAGGTCACAGGTGTACATTTAGGAGATGACAAAGTAAGAATTTGAAAAGTGCCACTTGAGTGGTTTTATCTGTAACATGACACTGAAATTCAATGCACGATCTGGATAACGAACTTTATTGTCAACAGCGAACCTATTAATGCAATGTTGAAAAATGTTGAGCAAAATGTTTAATTTAAAAAAATTATATAAAAATTAAAAAAGTGAAATAAATGAAATAAAAATTAAAAATCGTTATACAGTAATTAGATAAGAAGTAGGAGGCTACGGTAGCTGCTGGATCGATGATCGATAGAGCTTTTTAAGCTTTTTTTTTACTTTCCCGAAAGAATTATGGGTAGCTAATTATGGATCCCAAATACTTTTATTTCAGCTAATAAAAACTTTACACCTGAATTTGGAAAAGATTTTCAGCTGTGATTTATTAGATAAAATGTACTTTGAGACAGCTCTAGATGATCGACAATACTTAGAAATTGTCATTATTTAATTGCAGACGAGAGGAAAAGATGGTCAGATTAAATTAAAACGCGATTTTGTTCTTGTTGAAATTTTTGATCTTGTTTTTCTTAATGGGTCTGAATTACAGTTCATTAATTAATTTTAAGTTAATAAAATAAATGACTGCTTGAAATTAAAATTAGCGCAGTATTTGACACTACCACAGACCTGTGATACCCGTAGTTATTTATATATAAATTATATAATAATTATAGCTTTACTTATTTGATATACCTGGAAGTGTAGTGCAATTAAGGGTGTTGTCGTCCTTTCTTTCAGTCTCTTGGAACAACCAGGTTCCTTCGATTTCGGGATAGGAACAGTTGGCTGGTGTATCAGCGTACACTACAGCCAAAGTCAAGCATAACACGAGCAGACTTCTCAACATGTTTACCGAGTGTGGCGATCAAAATAAGTAATTACCAAAGTGCAATCACGACTTATTTATTGCTATTTCAAAATCTTATCAATGAGATTATTAAGAGATAGACTGTCATTGTCCCTACCAGGCACTTGTCATTATCAATTCGAAAGTCTAAATACCACTAAATGCAGTACAATATTATTATTATCAACTCAAAATAACCTTCTTTTTTTTATATCGAATTTTCCATTTTGGTGGAATTCCTAACTCATGTACCTCATTTTAGACAATTGCGGGGCAATTGAGTAAGAGATTTTAAACGCGCTTCGGATATTTTGACATTTTAAGTTGGGTTTTATTTTTTATTCTTAATTATAATTGATCTACCTAATATTTAATTTGCGCTATAATGGTGCTTATAATTAAACAAATCAAAACAAATTGACAAAAAAAAAAATCAATAAAATAACACTGAATACAATTTCCTAAGGAAAGAAAATTTTAAAGGGGCGCAAAACAAAAAATAAAAGCGAGGGCAGCATCCCGCAACATCACTGAATAAAACAATAATTATTATGACTACATGTACTGTACTTCATTAATTATATTTATCTTCAAACATCTTTAAATTTTATCTTCGATCGAAGGCAATAACTCAAAGTGCTCTCATGAACACCATGCAACTAACAAATCCCGTAAAATACTTTTAAAAAATATTTAAATTCAGTGAATTTTAAGATTGACGCCGACTTTGTAAACATCTTTATAAAGTACGAGGCTTATCCATAAAATAAGAGTTGTAGATTTTTCATTTATTTTTAAAAAAGAATATTTAAAAAAAAATCTAA